>JARUPY010000561.1:0-143374 GCA_029817715.1 Melastoma dodecandrum
CTAAAATGGGAAGGATTAGATCTTAGCATTTCGTATTATACGGAACATTTTCGTCTAATTTTAATAATAATCAGATAAGATAAGATTGACAATATTTCAAAGGACTATTCTATTTAGATTATCATTTATTAATTCATTAATTTGATAAATTTCAAAAACTATATTAGGTGAAAAATAAATTTTCATATTATACCAAATTCTGGTACTTTAGTACTTTTGGCATCGCAAAAATACTTTCGCTCGTCTTTCTCTTCTCCCTTTTTTAAGTTAAAGGTATTGATTTTACTTACAGAACGTTCCTTACGGTATACTTCTGTAAGTACAATTACGAGCTTCTATAGATTATAGGAGCATCTTCTGTAGCGTATCATACAATGCTTTTATAAGAATATAGAGGTAAGATTTTATATGGTTCATCATCAAAACCATATTAATAAAAGGCCGAAGATGTTCCATGACGAGGGACTGGGCCACCGTCTATAGTGTATAGACATCAGAGGGTGTCAATCTTGAATTCTTTGTTCAAGAGATCTTCCTCGTTCTTGCCAATAATTTTGTTTATCTCTTTATAACATCCGCGAACTCTCATAAGGCTCGTAAGCGAAACTCATGCCAAAAGACGTTTTTGCAGTTGCTAATTCTGGATCTAAAATTTAACTTCTTTACCGCCCCAATATGCCTTGTGTTCAAGTTCCATCTGTAGATGAAAACTTTTTCCAAAGACTGGCTGGTATGGTGACATACCGGTGGTTGTTCTAGAATGTTGTTCGAATAAGCCCAAGGAGTGCATCGTCCTAACTTCAGTTGGCTTAGTCCTTGCGCGACTGGATTAGCGGTCTTCTCCAAGATTCGCCTTCTATCTCCCGGTTTGGGCACCTCTACTTGTCCGTTGGCTTTCGGGGGTTTGGTATGTCGATTATGACCTTGTGCTTCCACACCATATTTTCAAGAGCTCAAATTCCTCCAAAATATCTTGTTAATCAAAATTGAGCGTACCTCCACCTCCCATAACTTATGATTGCACCTCGGAGTACCGAATCGAGCGAATATGTTCCTCTCTTCAAGAATCTTGTACTACATGTTGCTCGTTTCTTGGTGTTATGCACATACTTCTACCCACTCGGGAGACATAATCCACAACAAGAATGTAAGAATTTCCAAACGACGAGGGAAACGGACCCAATAAGTCTATTCCCTAAACATCGAACATTTCAAACCTCAACAATGTTAGGTCAATGGCATCCTCATGCCTTCGAGAAAATATTTTCCAAACCCTTTGACATTCATCACATTATCATGAAAAACTCTGTGAGCATC
The DNA here is from genome assembly GCA_029817715.1 of Melastoma dodecandrum. Taxonomy (NCBI): domain Eukaryota; kingdom Viridiplantae; phylum Streptophyta; class Magnoliopsida; order Myrtales; family Melastomataceae; genus Melastoma; species Melastoma dodecandrum. The sequence goes on from JARUPY010000561.1 coordinate 1,318, forward strand.
CTTTTGAATTTTGAGAGTCGGCCAACAAAATTCGCTTTTGAATTATCTTTGAGGCATTTTTTATGCCTCCAAAAGGATCATTCATACCAAAGCTTTGCATGACAACCTGTAAGTTATCATGAGTTGTTCCTCTTTTGGAACACATTGGCGTAATAGATTATCTTTTCCCAACCTTAAACAAATACGGAATCATCCCAAAAATAAGATCGCACATCATGAAGAAAATTTCTTACGCTTATGGGAATTTAAGTTTTGGAGGATATTCATTACTTATCTATGAAGTTGACGAAATCTACGTACCATGGAGTGCTTGAAGTCAACGCCGCAATTATTGAACAGTAAATTGCCACATCTGGAAAATTTTCATTCACTCGCTTTTCATCCTTTCCTTTTGCTCACTATGGTTTCGGGCTTTCTAAATTCCAATCTTGAAAGATTGGTCTGCAACTGGATTCTCAACCCCCCTTGAGGTCGCTAAAACACTAGCCTTCTTTTTGTGCTTGGAGTAACTCCAACAACCACTTCATCTGCACGCCATCTAAACGATTAGAATTAATTCCCAGTTAAAGTGTTGGGACTCACCCAAAAATCTCATATTTTCCAACGTGTGAGGTGTTTTAGTTCCAGCGTCGACGGCTCTATGATGACTTGACTATTCCATTGAGGATTTTGATGGATCAACTTCGAGAGGTTTGATGTATTGTACAATACTTCGTTTCCTATAGAATCCTCTTTTTATCATCGGCCAAGAAATCAATAATACCTCCCTTCCTCTTGAATCTGGTAACTCTGTTCTTGGTCACAAGAAAAACATTCATCAGTAGTATCAATGTGTTTCAGAGTATTAAAAATATTGATAGTCACTTCCTGATCATAAACTCGCATTTTAAGAATTCCGTCTTCCACATCTGTGGATGTTCGACCTGTTGCAAGGAATGGTCGACCAAGTATATTCGACACCTCTTTATTAGCTTCTATCTCGAGAATTCAAAACTCTGCTAGCAAAATCAAATCAGCAACGTTCACCAACACGTCCTCCATTACTCCCCACGGGTGTGTAATCGATCGATCTGCAAGTTGTAGCATGACTATTGTTGATTTTGCTCCTTCCAGTCCTAGTTCTTGAAAAATTGAATAAGGCCATCCAATTAATATGAGGAACCAAGATCACATCAAGCTTAACCAATAATTTTAGAAACCACTGCGGCAAGGAACCAACTTCTTTGATATAATAATCCTTGAGAAACTTTGCGTACGTTGGCAATTTTGTCGATTGCTTGCTTCCGATAATGGGATGTTGAATTGTGGTTAGGCTGCTTAAAAAGCTCTAGGAATCGCATGAATTGTTTTCTTGTCCCTCCGTGGTGTTTCAATCCGATTGTGGACAACGGTGACGACGGGTGAGTCACTTGTGTGTGGCTAGGCTGGTTTCTTACACAACAACCTATTCACGGTTCCATGCTTTCAGCTCCTTAGTGAGTTTGGGACTTCTCTTTTCTTTATGTTCTTCATCGAGGTCGGCCACACACTTTGTCGTGTTGATTTTCTTCTGATGAAGAAAGCTTGTGAAAGATTTTGCTCATATGCACTTGATTCATCCACACATTGCTCAATGCCCCCTTGTCCAAGTTTCCTCCTCAGAGTGACGCGTTGTTTTCTCTTGCTTGAGGAACCAATGTGTTCGTTGATCACTTTTTTTTTGCTCTTTTTTTCTTTCTCCCGGGTCCTAAGGTTCTTGGCATTACATTATTTCCCTTCTGACTTCGGATTGATCTTGGTGTCACTCGGCAAGTGTTCTGTTCGTGTCGGGAAGAAACGGATCCGCGTCGGAAATATTAGAGCGCGACGAATACACACAGAGATTCGGATGTGCCTCGCCAGTAAATGAAACAGATAAATTGTATTAATAAACAATGCCAAATGATGTCTTACAATCAAATCAAAAAGCTTACAAGCCATAAAAAGTAAAAAGGTTGATGATGCGGACGGTGGTGACGCCGTAGAGTTGCTGCTGACGCCTTGTGCTGGTAAACTGGGGCGGTGGAATCTGGTCTTTGGAGGTGTGATGGACGGAGTATGGATGACGGTGGCAGTGGATTTGGATTCTGGGCCCTATGAGCTCACCATAGTGATGGAGTGAAGGCGGAATTGTGGTGTCAAGGCTACGGTTGCTCACCCTGATGATGGAGTGTAGGCGAGGTTTTGATGTCACGGCTAACGGTTGATCACCCTGACGATGGAAATGAATACCAAGGGCCTTAGGAGCTCACCCTGGTCTGGACGCCCGATGACTAAAATTTAAAAGGGGAGAACAACCAATGCGCGTTCTGGCCTTAGATGATTTTTTTGCCTCGTTAAGAAAGATCTTTCCCCTTATATACTGAATCTTTACGTGCTTAGGATGTATGCCACGTTCTCATAATATCTTCTGAGGTCGTGACCCTCTTAACTAACTTCCAGAAATCTCGGTAACAGCTTCATTCTCGTAGACAACGCCCTTACTCATATCGTCTATCAGTTTAGATTCGCGTGGACTTAACGGCTTTTCCTTGTACACTTAGTACGGATCCACATCCTCCATCTTATCTAATGGGCTACAACACAATTTTGTATGGACCCTGGTTAATTTAGGCCTATGATTTTCTGTCATGTTAACACAAGCCCCCTTTTTTGCTGAGGTGACGTATGTCGCCCGAGCACCTGTAAGACTAAAATTCGAAAAAAGAGCCAGAAAACCCTAATTTTTCCTCGTTGCAAGTTTCTTTTCACTAGAAAACTCTTCTTTCTTTTCCTCTTCGACAAACCCTAACTTGCTCCTTCTTTCAACCATGTCGAACTACGCATCTTTCCAATGCACCATCACCGAGCTGGTCTCCCAGGTGTCGTCAAGATCGCTGATTCCCGCGGTGAAGGTTTAACCTTCGGACCTATCCTTGCTCCAACACTCTTTCCAAAACCCGTGCCTCATAACTTTCTTATCAAAGCACATACCATACCCCTTTGCCGAGATGGTTTCGTAGACCCCTTACACTGGGAAAACAAGAGCGGCTTCTTGTGCTTTCCTTCTGTGGAGAAGTCTGTTATCAACAAGTGGTTCGCTTACTGGCTCAAGAAACTCGAGCACAAGTTAAAATTCTGTGAAAATTTGGGATTTCTTTCCGTTGTTCATCGCTACCAAGAAATGTGATCCCCGGGCATGCGCGAGTCTACTCCCTTTTTGGAACGATTGCTTGAACTGTTTCTTTTTTCCTGAGGGTCCTATATCTGTTACCTTAGAGGACATAGCTTTCTTAACCAACTGCTCTGTTATCGGTACCCCTATCCGTCTTTACTCTTCCGACGCTGACCACAACCCTAGTGAGATGATTCAGATTCTAAGTACTGCAGAGAATCACTTGAAAATGGTCAAGGGTGGTAAGCTTGATGCTTGGGGTAAAGAGTAGGAGGGTGAGTTTTTCTCTATTTGGCTCAGCAAATACGTTTTTTGCTTTGCCGGGAAAAGAGTTCCCAAATTCACTTATGGCATAGCCATTTTTCTCAGCACTGCCGCGAGTAAGATTGCCTTTGCCTCTTTTCTTTTGGGTTTAGTATACCAGAGTCTTCATGAGAATAGTGCGTCTACAGAGCCCTTTCCTAGATTTCTAGTAGGTGGATTTCCAGTAGGTGGCTCCTTGTGGTTTATTCACTTATGGTCCTGTGTTTGGATGCCGGAATTGACCGGCTTCCAGATCCCTTCGGGAGCTACTAAGATTGACCACTATACTGCCCACATTCTGAGTTCTTGCTGCCGGTCAAGAGACAACTGGCTTAACACATCAGTAACGGGCCACATTCGTCACTTGGCGGACCCTGGCGCAGCTGGGTTCCTTTTCCTTCTGGTCACCCTATTCTGAAGCGCAGGCAAAGGCTGACACTAGGCTTATACTGGGATGCTATCCTGACCAGTAGAGACCTCGTATGCGCTCATCGTAGCGGGTTTTGCTATGAGGTCTACAATCCCCAACTTTGCGCGAGGCAACTGGGTTGTATCCAGAGCTCTGCAGTTCCATTTGCAGACTCCTTCAACATACCTCTGCATTCTAGAGTTAGCAGCATTATATCAAGAGAAATTTTCCAAGCTTCCTTGATCCTTCTTACGGAAGAAAACCAAGCTCCGCCACATGGAATTTCCATTAGAAGTTGCTCAGAATCACGCTACAAAACTATTCTCCGTCCAATAGGTGATTGTTTATCACGAGTTGCACGCGCGGATTCTCTTCCTGGACAAATCTCAGGTAGCAGATCTTTATATCACTTCGGAGATGATGTTGAAGACTAACCAGCACCCATTGAGTATGTTCTTATCCCTTGCCTCTGTACGTTTATATGTTTCCCTGTTGCTAATTTTTCTCTATATTCCAGCTCTTGCGATTGACTGGGAGAATCCTCTCCTGACTATAGTCCTCCTCCTCCTACTGGTCGCATGACTCGTTCTCGTCGTTAGGGTTTAGCAACCATTGCCAAAGGCAAGCATATCAAGGCTGAGGACCAACACAAGTCGTACAAGAAAAAGAAAGCTACCAAGAAAAGAGCACATTCAACTCCAGAAAACTCCGATCTTGAAGATGAAAAACCTTTATCTGCTGCTTTTAAGCAACGTAAACTTATTCTCTCTGGTGATCCTAGTGTCGAAGTCCCTATTCCGATTAATACCTTGCCCCCTGAGTCTACTTGTAAAGATACTAGCGTTCCTCCCCAGGATGTGGAAATGTCGCCTCCAAAGGTATATTTCAGTCTATGGCTTTTCTCAAGCCACTAATTTTCTTAATGCACCTTTAACTTCCTCCGAGTCTTAAGTACAGGACTCAGAATCTGACCCCTCTAAGTTTCCAGCCGATGAGACTGAAGATCTTTCAGTAGATTCTGAAATAGGTGACGTAAGTACTCTTTCTCAAACCCTTGCTAGTCATTCCTCGCTAATCACTGTTTTTTACAAGTACCAAATCTCTTAGGAATGAACCCTGCTGAGTCTATGATCATTCTAGAGCCAATTGTTAGGGCAAACCCTCCTAGTGATGAGGTATTTACTGACTACACCACTTTATTTCCTTGTTTCCTTTATATATGACCGGTTGCTACTCCTTGTCGCAGATCGAAACTCCCAAGAGTTCAAACAAAGAGACGTCCCACGATGAGTCTACCGTAGTTACGGAGGTTATCAGGGTTGCTGAGCAGGAGGCTTCTGGCACTAAGGATATTGATCCTAGCATCCTTGAAACTGCATCGGTTGTAAGTCTAATTGACTCATCCTCTAATCTGTCAGTTGGTAAAATCCTTGATCCATCAGGGGAAGGTCCTTCAAGCATAAAGGAAACTATCCCTCAGCTTAGTGAAGTCGACCAGCTCTTGATGAACATCGATAAGATCAGCAACCTCCTTTGACATGATACATTTTCTGATGAGGAATCCAAGGCCCTTCAATCTTGCGTTCTGGCCATTAAAGAATCTCCCAGGGCAACCGACGAGCTACTCGCAGCTTGCCTGAGTTTTTAAGATCAGTTATGGATTGAGTGGTCTGCCTACGTGGCATATCTTGACGTACTCAGTGATGCAGAGGCTAAAATTCGGGAGATCAAGAAGTTCCAAGCCGAAGCAGCAGCTGATGTCCAACTCCTTCGTCGGCAGCAAACTGAGATATCTTCCCAGCTCTTAAAGTACAAGCTCGTCTCGCCCAGCTCATTGCTCTGGAAAAAGATCTTAAGGACCGGGTTTGCTATCATTGATACACTGCTAGCTGATCGGACTGCTCATGACTCCTCCAAGCAAGATCGACACCGTCAAAGGAACGAAGTTGTCATGAAACAGATAAGGAAAAAAGGTCTTGACTATGCTCTTTGTAGATGCTGCGCGTTCGATGCCTGGGTTCTAAACCCTGAGATACTGAATGATATCTTCCCGTGGGAAAAATCCAAACTTAATTTTTTTTGTTAGAAGTATCTCCCTGTATGAATTCCTGACCGTTAATGCTTCCTTTTTCTGCGATTCTTTTGTTTTATTGACTCTTGTTCGGATCTATCTTTGAATGATTTGTTTCCAAAGATTTGGGAAACGTTCCTTTGGAATCTTCTTGTGAGACTCCCAAATTGTTTGTCTATAATGCTTCAGGTACTTCCCATTAATCTTTAATGGCTGCTTAACTCCTTCAATGGTTGACAGCCTATAGCTTTTTGCTAAGTATGCTTCAATTACTCGGTAAGGTCCCTCCCAATTTGGGGACCATTTACCCAGGACTTGATCTTTTCACTTCAAAGGCAATACCATCTTCCAAACTAAGTCGCCAACCCGAAAGTGTTTATGAACCACCTTCTTATTATAATGTCTGGCTATTCTTTCTTATGTACCTCTATCTTGTCAATCACTTCCAATCTCTTTCGCTCTAACTCCTCTAGAGCCACATACATAGCCTCATCCTGCAACCAAGTTGACTAACACGAAGCGACCTATACCGCACTTCAATGGGCAAAACTGCTTCGTGACCATATATTAACGCGAATGGATATTCTCCAGTGCTCTCTCGTTTAGCAACTCGTAAATCCCATAGGGTATCATCCATCATTTCATGCCACTTTTCGTGGGTTAAATCTTATCATCTTTTGGATATTATTTTTAATTAGTTTTTTTGTGGCCTCAGCCTACTTGTTCGCCTGAGGGTAATACGGTGTAGAATTAGTAATTGTAAAACCAAACTCTTCTGCGAACTCTCTTACTTTAAGATTGTGGAATGCCGTCCCATTGTCGACCACAATATTCAGAGGAACCCCAAATCTATATATGATGTAAGTTCGTAAAAATTCAATTACCTTGTTATGGTCTATTTTCCGGTAGACTTTCGCCTCTACCCATTTTGTTAAATAATCAGTCGCTACTAAAATGAATGCATCTCCTCGACTGGAATGCGGATGTATTTCTCCTATTATGTCTAATGTCCATGTTTTGAAAGGCCAAGGTTTAATAATTGGGATGAGATTTGTTGCTGGAGCATGAGTTGTCGGACCATGTTTTTGACAGTTTTGATAGTCATTTCAATACAGTTTTTCATCATTGACGGTCAATAAAAACCATGCCTTCATATGGCCCAGCACATTTTCACTCCAGATTGATGTGACCCACAAAGCCCTTCATGAGTTTCTAACATTATTGGAGTTGCTTCATCTAAGCCTACGCATCTTAACTTCGTCTACGTTCTTTTTATAGAGAACGCCGTCTATTAAGACATAAGACAGCGCTTGGACTTTGATGCGTTGTTTGGCCTTTTGGCTGGGATCTGACAAGGAGTCTATGAGAGGTTTTCTCCAGTCTTTATCTTCGTCCATTATGTATGTAATCATTATCGTTCTTACTTGGTTCAAGTGCGAATAAATCTCATAGATTTTGTCCTGTTTGACAGTGGCTTTTGTAGCCATAAGCTAATTGTGCTAAATTATTTGTCTCCACGCCATATGAACTGGAATGTTAGTTGATCAAATTGTGTCAACAATTTTTTCTCTAATTCGAGGTAAGGCTGGAGCTTTTTAGAACAAGCGCATTTTTTATTGACCTGGTTTATTACTAGTTGAGAATCTCCCATGACCTAGGCATGCTTTGCGCATAGAGACACGAGTTCTTTAAGCACTGTTATCAGTGCCTCATATTCCGTAGCATTATTTGTTAAAATTATTTGAAGCCGGAAAGCCAGCCTAATGTCCTTCCCTATGGGCGTCACTATATAGATGCATATTCCAGCTTCGTTCCTCGTAGACGAACAATCAAACCATGCTCGCCAATATCCTCATCCATTTCTTCCTCATCTATAGACAAGATTGGGTCATGTTCAGTTAAGAAATCGACTAGCCCCTGGCCTTTAACCGATTGTTGTGATCTATATCTCCGGTCATAAGGTGAAAGGATTAAGCTCCATTTACTAATTCGCCCTACCAGAAGTGGGCTTTCGAAAAAATACATAATGACAGGGGACTTGGACACGACGTAGAATTCACTGTGTCCAATATAATGCCATAGCTTTGTGACAGCATAGAATACTGAGAGACATAACTTCTCCTTCGGAATATATCTCGTTTCTATTGGTGACAACAATCTTGAAAGATAATGCACCGTTCTTTCTCGTTCATTTTCATCTGTTTGAGCCAACACAGCTCAAATGGTTGTCATGGTGGCTGCCATAGAGAGATGAACGGTTTCCTGCATTGCAGAGGCACTAACATTGGAGGACTTGACAAATACCTCTTGAAAGCATTGAAAGATTCTTCATGTTTGGTCGTCCAGATGTACCCGCCTTTTCCTTTCAAAAGAGTAGAAAACACTTCCGTTTTCCCGCTTCATTGCCTATGAACCTTCGGAGATAATTGAACCTTCCTAAAAAGGTTTGCAATTCCCTTTTGGTTCATGGAGCAATTAGATTCTGAATAGCTTTGTCTTTATTCTGATCAACTTCTATACCGCGCTGGTATACCAAAAATTAGAAAAAATGTCCCGCTTTAACCCCAAAAGCACATTTTAAATGATTAAGTTTAAGTTGGTGTTTTCTCATCTTCATAAAGGCATTACGGAGATGATCCACATGTAAATCTTCATTCGTAGAATTAACAACTATGTCATCAATATACACCTCCTCGGTCTTCCCAAGGGAGCCATCAAATATCGCGTTCATAGCCCTTTGGTAGGTGGCGCCGACATTCTTTAGACCAAACGACATCAGACCCACTCGAAGATCCCCAAGGGGCATCTAAACGCGGTCTTACCGTAGAAGACATGATCTGATGTCCGGCTGTTTTATCCACAAGGTCATCTGCAATAAGCATAGGATATTCATCCTTTAGAGTCGCTCGGTTTAGATCTCTAAAGTCTATACAGACTCTGAATTTACCGTTCTTTTTCATAGCGGGCACAATACTAGAAATCCACTCTGTATAATGCGACGTCTTTATATATCCTACCCGAAAGAGTTTCTTTACCTCTTCAAACACTAATTGTATTACTTCCCTGGTCATTCGTCGGGGTGCTTGTGGGATTGGTTTAGAATCCTTTTTAATGGGTAATGAATGTTTAACGGGTGTTCAATGAAGACCCGGCATCTCGGTGTAGTCCCATGTAAAGCAATCTTTAAATTCATCAAGTACTTTTCGAATTGCATCAAACAAAACATTATTAACAGATGAGCTTATGAAAATAGACCTAGGAGAAGTCTCGCTTCCCAAATTGACACTGATTAGCGGGTCACAAGGCATCATTAATGATTCCCGAACCTCGCTTCCTCCTAAACAAGTAGAAACTGACTTATTACAAGCATCAGATGCACTAGAAGTCTCTAGATTTATTGAAAGCAAAGACATAGATCGTTCGCAACGGCAATGGTGACTTTCCTTGTAGACTTGCAATCGCTGCAACACATCAGCAACTATCTCGTTCACTTTTTTCTTATGGTCCATAAACCCCTTCCCTTAGGAGTCTGTCGGGCTCCAACTCCATGATAGCGCTTTCTCGATTTTTAGTTGCTTCTTCCTTGATCATGCCTCTGTTTCCTTCTCGATTGTTCTGGTCGTCTGCATTTCCTTCATTAGGAGTCAACCTCGAATTGACTTCTTGTAGGACTTCTTCTATATCTTTAGCATCTAGCTCATCTCCCCATCCAGATGGTATGATAGCTGTGTCAGATGCAGGTTTTGGATGAGATGTCCCATAGGAGACGATGTAGTCGAATTTCCCAGTCGGCTATTCGAGGGGACCAATAGTAGGGTCGTCCAACTCGTACCTCTGTTCCAGTGTAAGATCTTTAATGAACTTGCTTGTCTCTGCATGTAAAATCCCTTACAACACTAATACTCGTTAGCTTTAATGATCTCAATTTCAGAATCTAGCCACAACATTAATTCTCTATGTAAAGTAGAGGGGATAGCCGCAGCTTTGTGAAGCTAATCGCGGCCTAGCAAGGCATTGAAAGTAGGGACTATGTCTATAACGAAGAACGCGGTTTTCTTCTCATGTCGCCCAACTCCCAGATGTACTGATAAATCGCTACATGAGGGAGAGGAATCTTACCTCTTGCAGGTGCCTCCTTACAATTATTTGCGAAATCCGCCGGTAAGGTAGGGGCATTACAGCTCACGACAGGTTTCTCGTCATTATCAATATCGCTTGGCGCTCCACTCCGGAGAGGGTTGTAATCAAAATTCGAGCTCAGTTCTCCCGAATAGACTGTAGATTAAATGCATTCTAACTCAGCTTTTAATTCCTTCATGGTCACTTTGGTCGGAGAAGCGACTTTCGAGGGGGTAAGCCTGGGCCTTTTAATGACGCGACTTAGATGTCTCTCCCTTCTCTTGTGACTTCCTCTTGGTGGTAAAGGCATTTTTCCAGTAACTTTCTTCCAATGTTTTGAAGTACTTTAACCATCTTTGGTTTCCTAGAACCAAGTAAGAGTTGACTTACCTCCTCAAAGTTTCCAGAAATAGGGTCATACCCAGTGACTACACGAGTAAAACACCTGTTGTGATCTAGAATGATTGTTAGTTTCGTTTATACCTGAAGGTGTCTGGTGGATTGACTTGACAATGATCGTCCCTTCCGATGACATGTCTACCAGCTTGAGAAAATAGTTGACACAGCAGGGGGTGCATAGTTGTGAAATTAGGGTCATGTTCTGAGCTATCAACTTGCATTTTTGAAAGAGCATCCTTTCTTCCAAGAATTGAGCTATTGGTGGGCCCGCGCGGATGGCTTGCATGTCTACTTTGGGTGACCCATTGTTTTGTTTGACAATTCTCTTATGAGGACTTGTCGCCTGCTGGGATATATTCTTCCCAGTATCTCCAAGTCACGACTCACCAGTAAAGTCTATCTTATTTGGTTCCTGCCTTGCCCCTTGCTGAGCACGATTTTCATCAAAATCGAGTTGGCGGTTAGGTCGCTCCAGGATACGGAGCTGTTGGCCATGGGGACAAACATTTCTCTAGTCCTTCCGCGACCATGGGGACCGCCTCTTCCTCCCCGAACAGCTGGTCTCTATTCCACACCCGGGGGACTCCTGATGAGAATTTGCCTCCTCTGCAGGCTCGCAGGACCAAATCGCCATGCAGGAGAAACTATTCTCATGGCCACCTCCTCAAGCGGAGACAAATCATACCAGGTGTCCTCTCGGTTGTTCTATAGATACTTTCTAAAAGTGTGGCACATGTCCGTAGTGTGCGTGTCATCCATATGCCACCAACACATATTGTTAGCGACCCCTTTTACTGGGCAGGTGACTATGCCTTTATCCGCAAATCGTCGAAACAAAGCATTAGCGACGATGGTCTCTCCTGGGGTCTTTGTCTCCTGCATAGAGACATCATAATTAGTGTCTATTACATTGATATCAACGTCGAAAATGTCAAATGTATGGATGACAATTTCATTATCAAAATGTTTATCATCGACCATAGTAACTTCGTCTACTTCAGGAAAGCACAACTCCTTTGACTCTATAAGGTCCTGGATTATGTTTCTGAATGACAGACAATCCTTAGTCGTATGCGTGAATGACCCGTGTCATTTGCAATAATTCCTACTTTTTCTCTCTTTCAGTCTGAGGCACTTTATGGCCTGGCTTTAGCCTAACTCGTTTTCGTTGGAGCAGCCAGTCAAAGATCGCATCCTTTTTGTCTATGTCAAAGGAATATTTTCTCTCTTCACCAAATTTCTGGGATGCCTTTGCCTTTGAGTTCTTCCTCGTCAGTAGGTCAAAGATAGTGGCCTCATCCTTTACGAACTCAGCCATGTCTACCTCGAAGCTGTTAGGTTCCACTTGATATGCCCGGGTAGATTGCGCTTCTTCCATTAGCAGTTAATGGTTAGCCAAATCATAAAGATCGCAACCGCTCCCCTTGTAACATCTTCCTGAGAGGGATCATTAGTGCATTTAATGCGACCATCAGCTAATCTCTTTCAAGAATAGCAGGTCTACAATGGAATAGAGCCTTGCACAAGCGCATCAGGAACTGTCTAAGGTGCTCACCAGCTGCTTGCCTCAAATGCATTACTTCAAATATCGATATAGGCGTGTCGAGGCGGGCGAACGCCTTTATGAATATGGACTGTATCTCTGCCCACGACGCTACCAACCCTGGAGGCAGGCTTGCGTACCAAGTAGCGTCTCCTATGAGTGAATTAGGAAACAACTTCAACTTCTAGAAGTCGTTAGCAGTAGCGTCCCCAACTTGATGGGCGAAACGGGCTATATGTCTTATAGAGGTCATTTCATCCTCCCTTAAGAAGCGGGTAAAATCAGGGACCCGGTATCCTCTGGGTAAGGGAAAGTCTCTATCGACATACGCCGAGTACGGGCTCCTGTATAAGCACAGGTTATCCTGCCTGACAGACCCGGGCACCATTTGGTCCACCACCCGAGCAACTACTTCTCTCAAGTTCTGTGGAACTGGCTGGTTAGACCCCCCACCATTCGGCGGCACATTACACCCTTGAACTAATTCCTCAGTGGGGTAAGCGAATTGCTCATTAGCACGGAACGGTTGTTCGTTAACCAAGGCCCTTATGTAGAAACTTTCTCCACAGGCGGATCTATCCAGCTAGCCCCCAAGACCGGGTTTTCCCCTTGCGGCACCTCCTCTATAGGTGACTTGTCGTGACGGCGAGGAAGAACATAATTTGCATTTCTGTTCGATTCACCCTGCACCTCACTATCTTTGTCTACTGGATTTACTGTATACACCATGTCCATTCTATAAGGCATGGGGGACCGAGACGAAGAAGGGCTGGAGGGAGGTGTCCTTTCTCTGTTGTATACATCTATGTTGCCTTGATTGACACTACCCCATGTATCGTCCTCCTGGAACGACACAACTCGCTTTCCAATAACCGCACGCCGAGCAACTCCCATGAAAGAATTATCTTTATCAGTAGGATCGCTCATTTTCGGGTTGGAGGTCGGCCTGCAGAAGCTTTTCATCATTTCTCGTATCTCAGCCATTAACTCATAGCGACGACGTATATTTTTGTAACCTGGCAATACGCCTGTCTATGCTTATCTGCATGTTTTGCAGATTTTCCTGCACATTCTATAGATCTCTCGGCATGTTCCGCATATTTCCCTGCATATCTCGCAGCTCTCCTTGCACATTCAGCAGATCCCCATGCATATCCCCCATGTTCCTCTTCATATCACTGAATTCCTTGTGAAACTCAAGCCTTGATATGAACTCAGAAGGGGTATGCGTTGCTATAGCGGGTTTGTTCACTTGACATCCTTGAGCCATGTTGCCTTCATTTAAGACTCCTGTTGAATTATGACCCTCCATATCTAATGGACGGGGTGGAGGATCTTGTGTGGCTGCACTCCTGGTATTTCTTGCCATTCTAAATGTTCAATGCTTCGTCTCCCACTATGGTCGCCAAAAGCGTGTTCGCGTCGGAAACGGATTACGTCGAAAATATTTAGCACGAATACTCACAGGGATTCGGATGTGGTTGCCAGTAAATGAAACAGATAAATTGTATTAATAAACGATGCCAAATGATGTCTTACAATCAAATCGAAAAGCCTACAGCCATAAAAAATAAAAAGGTTGATGATGCGGACGGTGGTGATGCCATAGACTTGCTGCTGAAGCCTTGTGCTGGCGGACTGGAGCGGTGGAATCTGGTCTCTAGAGGTGTAATGGGAGGAGTAGGGACGACGGTGGCAGTGGATTTGGATACAAAGGGCCCTACGAACTCACCATAGTGATGGAGTGAAGGCGGAATTGTGGTGTCAAGGCCACGGTTGCTCACCCTGACGATGGAGTGTAGGCGAGGATTTAGTGTCAAGGCTACGGTCGCTCACCCTGACGATGGAATGGAATACCAAGGGCCATCGGAGCTCACCCTGGTCTGGACGGCCGATGACTAAAATCTAAAAGGGGAGAACAACCAATGCGCTTTCTGGCCTTAGATGATTGTTCTCCTCTTTTAGAAAGATCTTTCCCCTTTTATACTGAATCTTTATGTGCTTAGGATGTGTGACATGTTCTCAGAATATCTTCTCAGGTCGTGGCCGTCTTAACTAAGTTCCAGAAATCTCGGTAACAGCATGATCCTCGTAGACAACGCCCTTACTCATATCGTCTATCAGTTTAGATTCGCGTAGACTTAATGGCTTCTCCTTGTAGACTTAGTACGGATCCACATCCTCTATCTTATCTAATGGGCTACAACACAATTCTGTACGGGCCCTAATTAATTTAGGCCCAATATTTTCATTCGTGTCAACAGTTTCCCAGTTCATAAGAAAATAGCAACGATGTAGAAATCGAGAAAAATAAAAAGGAACACCCTCCCGATTTACCGATCCAGTTGGTAGTTGCCTCATCCGAATCTTCACTCGAACCCTAGCTGGCACATCCTCCTTCTCATCCGATCGAAAGTCTAAAATCTCAAAAAAAAAATGAAAAAGAATATCTCCTAACTAAGGCTATCTTAGGAAAATATAGAGTTGCTCTTACAAAATTTCCTAATATTCTAAATGGTCTAAAAAGGTCTAAGAGAATAAAATAAAGACCTAGGACTAAAGAGAGTAATTAATTGATCCTCTTCCTCTTCAAAACGTCATCTTGAGAAAAGTTCGGTAGTTGGGCAAGATCTTGTATAGATTGTGGAAGGTCGCATCCTTCCTGCAGACAGACGCGTCTTTCATTTCCCAGTTTCTCCACGGACGCATCCCTTAAAATCGAAGGAAGTGTCCTCAGTGATGCGCTGATCCTGGAAGGTCGCGTCCCTTAGATTGGTGGACACGACTTTCTCTATTCTGTGATTTTCTGTACTTTATCATTTTTCATCCATTTTTCACTTGCGAATCTCCTCATTTACCTTTACCAAATTAAAGATGCATCAACTAGTTTCTACTTAATCTCAAAATAAACTAAAAATCTAATAAAATAATAAAAATCGATTTAACACTAAACTAAACAAAAAATACGATCAAAACTATAAAAAAAATTAACATCAACTCTCGTACTAGCCTTGTAAGGCCCCATTAAGAGTACCAAATAACTCTACTTTCATATAGTTATCATATACAGCAACCGAAAGTTAAGCATGGAAAATACATTTGACTAATACTAATATAACTTCTACATGGAAATGGTAAATGAATAAATCATTGATATTAATTCTCTTAATATGTAAATAGCGTCTTTCATTGGCAAGTATCCGTTGGGAACGAAATCTGATTAAGAATAATTTAATTTAATCAAATCTTTATGGACAAACATTGTGGAAAGTTCTAAATTTAAAACTCATCTTCTATGAATGGAAAATTTATTTCCAAAACGTTAATTTATATGTTCTATTATATTTATATCAATGAATTTGGACAAGTAACATGTTTTGTTATCCAACGAATAATTGTTAATGGAAGACATGATCCGTATGATATATAATCAATCATATAAAACCTTCCAAAAAAATATAATTTACTTCCTTTAATTGGAAATACATTAATTATTCATTTCTTTGATAACTAAATCATTTGATTTCGATTAGATAATTATCTTGATCAATTTTGATACATTCTTTGGAATAATCACTTAATTTATTAATTAAATAAAATATTTACTTTGAGAAGATTTTCATTAGGAGTAGCTTTTGTAGTGTAGAGGGTTTACTTCCATTTCACAGAAGATCAAGGTTCATCATCAAAATCATTTTAGCAGTACATAAAAGGTGTAGGGCGTGGTTGGGTGACGAAACATTGAAGAATCGTTTAGACTAGGGTTTACATTTAGCTCATTTGGATGGAATGAGATTTTTAAAAGATGGGGTTGTTGGATTGGTTTTGATGATGAGTCTGTACTTTCTTCGAAACAGAAGTCGACCATCTACACTACACAAGCTACTCATGTTGAGAACTTTATGTAAGAAATATTTTTGTGATTAAATAATTGTTTAGTTATGAAATTAAAAAATGAATCAATCAAGATATTAATCTGATCGAAATCACTAGATTTTATTACCAAATAATTACAATAGGAATTATATTTTCCATTAAAGTAAATATATTACCTATTTATGGAAAGGTTCTCCAAGGTTGTCTCCAACCTTCTGTGGATCGACTTGACAACCAAGGAATCGTTGTCTGGACAATTATCCGCATCATTTGTCTAGAGTCAATTAATTTGACATCTTGGATAGAATGATATCAAATTTGATACTTATGTAAGTTACTCTTGAATTACTTCCATTCACAAAAGGTTGCTGATGAGTTCAGCCCAAAACCTTCTGATTATTCATCGGAATCTTATGAAATCATAATCCTATTGATATGATTTGATTTCCCAACGATTATTTGTCTAAGTGACGCAATTTGTAAATATAGAATTGTATTATTATCTAATCATTTATTGTGTTTTTTGTGCAGAAGGTTGGTTTGTCGAGTATCACCTTTCACGTTTAGCCAAGAACTTTTTGTATAATTAGGGAGTCGTTTTGGACATATTGAGTACGTGCAACATTGTGTAAAATCTAGAGAGTGTGCTGAGAGCTTGTGAGTTCCTGTTCGTTTGAGAGTTAGTCACACACGAGGGACGCGAGCTGCATAAGGCTGTAGCGTCGGTGATATTTTTTAGAAAGTGACCGGGGGCCACGAGAGACTTTTGGTTGGAGGCTGTAGGAGACGTTGGTGGAGGCATACGATAGGTTGCTGGCGTGGCTAACATGCAATGGGCCGAAGAGAAGGTAGATACCCCAGGAGCACAAAAGGTGAGGAACTGACCAGCTTTTATGCTGCGTTATGTGTGTGTAGGATAACCTTGGGTAGAGGTTCTATGTCTACTTAGTCGTTGTCTCGAGGGACCACGCAAGGGAAGTCGCAACAGGTTGCTGTGCAGGTGGGAACACCGCCGGAGTGAAAAGTATTGTGGAAGTCGTGGCGGGTTGCTATGTGGGTGGAGACGCCGCCGAAGTGAAAAATCTCACAGGAAGTCACAATGGGTAGCTGTGCAGGCGAGGGCACCGTCCGAGGAAAACGTCCAACAGCTTGGTTATCTTTTTTAGTCACGCTAACGCGTGCAAGTCAGTTACCTTCAGTACACATAACCTTCTGGTCTGAGCTGTACAACTTAGTCACCTTTGGTGCAGAACCTGGCGTGTGCCGTAAAAGGTTAATCACGTATTATCTTTTCTAACCACTATTACGTTACAGTTTAGTGATAACCATCCAAATTATGGGTCAGAGTGGACGTAGGCAAATTACGGAACCAATATAAATATCCTTGCGTTAATCAAATCAAGTCACGATCATATTCGTAGGTTCTGTCTTACAAAATCATGTCCTTACGGCTCTGCTTTACAAAAGCTTTCTTCCGTTTGGGGTTTGTGAAAAGAAGTTAGAAATTCTAAACTGAACTTTAACAATAATTCACCCCTTTTAATATAAGAGGAGTGAAAACGTTATTTTGTTATTTTTAAGATATTAATATTTTGTTTTTCAAAATTATAAATGTCGCAACTTTTTTAAAGTGAAACTAAATTTTCCCAAATTCATTGGCAATCAAACAGAGAGTTAGGTCAGATTAAGATATTTTCCTCTTGAAAGCTAATGATGGTGTGCGAAGACTTTTTCCTACGAAAGCCATATTTTCGTATTGGCTCATCATTTTTTTTACTTTATATTGTGGGAGGATTGTTAATATGATTTTGATGATGAATCATACAGAACCTTGCGTTTGTATTCTATAGAAGCTTGTGTTATGTGTCTTGCCTCTACAATCTATAGATGCATGTGTTAACAGAACGTGCTCCTGTACTCTACAGAAGCTCGTGTTGTACGCTATGGAAAGTTACCGTAAGAAACGTTCTGTAAGTAAAATCATTACTTAATTTAAGGAATGATGTTCGAAATTATTTTTTGCAATCCCAAAGGACTAAGTACAGACTTTGTTAAGTATGGAAATTTATTTTCATAAATATATTTCAATTAATTAATTAATAATAAATAATCTAAAAGAGAATATTCCTTTGGAATATTGTCAATCATATTTTATCTGATTAGTATTAATCAGATGAGAATTTCTTACAAAAGAAATAACGAGATCATATCTTCCCAGTTTGGGAATAATATAGGAAGGTACTATAATGACCTTCTGTAGGTTAAATAGCATCCACATTCATTTATATTTTGATACGAAGGAACCTCTTTCAACTTTTCACTATATGGAGGTACATGTGTATTCACATGTGGACGAAATCAACTAGATTAGGAAATAGATTAATGATTATTTCCTTTTACAGAAGGTTACACGTCTGCATAACCTTTTGACCATATGTTACTTGTTAGGGACAAAATCAATCATTCTTTGATGGATTCCCAATGGTAACATGACAGACGTTATGCTGCCACAATATGAAATTAATCTCATGTGATTTATATGATTATTACGCTAACAGATCATATCTCTTTTTTGGCAGCAAGATACTTCCATCTACACCAACATGACATCCTGTAAAGTTACTAGCCTAATTTAGATTCATTTGATTAGTCACAAATAGAAGAACTCGACATTATTAATAATGGTTGAGTGAGATACAGCATCAGAGTAGACTAGTTGATTTTGCTTCGAGTGTGTCGTTTGTGTTCTTGTCATACCAAGGGAGGAGCGTGAGTTACAGAAGGCAGTATCATCGGTGAAGCTTCTAGGAGAGTGACCTGGGGGCACGACGGACTTCGGTTGGAGGCTGTGGATAGCGTTGGAGGAGTGTGCAGCAGGATCCAGGGAAGGATTGTTGGCTGTGTTCGAGCCAACGTGTAGCGACCGAAATGAAGGCTATAACTTTGGGAGCAGAGAAGGTGAGGGACTCTGGTTCTGTAATTATGTTCTGTTGTAGTTGTGTGTAGGAACGTCTACTCGATGAGGAGCCGAGGGGAAATCTTCACGGGAAGTGGAGCATTCTTGGTGAGGAGACAAGTGATTATTCAGTGACGAGCTGAGAGGAAGTCACAGCGGGTTGCTGTGTATTCTTGGTGAGGAGCCAAGGGATTACTCGGTGAGGAGCCGAGGGAAGTCGCAGCGGGTAGCTGTGCAACTGGCGAGGACACCGTCTAAGGCGGAGAACGTCCAAACACCCGGTTACCATGGTTAGTCACGCTAACCTGTGCACACTTATAAAAGTGCAGTACCTTCGGGTGCATGTGCTATAGATGGCTGATCCTGCATCACCTTCTACATCACGGATACGTTCCCATTAGTGATAACTACCTTACATTTTGGGCGAGAGTGGACGTAGTTAGTCTCTATCGAACCATTATAAACTTGTGTCTCATTTACTTTTATTTGCTAATCATTTCATAAGTGTTAATCATACAAAAGTCGCAAACAGAATGATCACAGCACATGTACAAAATGTTGACTGACGAGTTCTAGGAGGTGGCGCTATACTACTTTTGTTCCCACGTCCGTTTAAATCTGAACCTCTAAGGTTTCGAAAGTTGTAAAAAAATCATTCCATTGGTCTGATTGACGACGTATACGACAGATCACTTCGGGTCTGTTGGATAGCCTCTGTAGCAAACAGAAGCCTAACACAGGTTCTGTTCTTACAGGAGGTCTAGTCTTCCGCTGTTAGGGGTTCTGTGAAAAAAAATCAAAAAGTAACCCATTGGGCATTAATACTAATTCACCTCACTCTTAGTCTTAATCACTGGGCTAACAAGGATCCAGTTTAAGCTCGTCTTAAATGAAAAGACTCGGATAAGGCTTTGAATTTTTGAAAACATTACGAAGTCGCCATTAATCTACTTTTAGGTTTTAGATTAGAAAAAAATATTAGAATCTGTGCATGTTCTATGCATCCTTAAACGTCCTCTCGTTAGTATTTTTATACCCCTGAGGTGATGTTTTATGACGTTGATGCAAAGTCGTCTTCAGGGTATCTCAAAAAATCTTCGGGCTTCCAAAACCAATGACCTAACGACGCATGCCGCGGTTGTCGACCACAACAAGGTATGTCCGTAATTTATCGTGTAAAAAACATCGTCCACATGAACTAGAAATTTTAATTATTATTAATATAATTAAGATATTAAAATGAACAGAAACGACGTGATTGTGGTGTCGGGAACGGGAACGACATGATCATCATGGTCGCTGAACAGAAACGATGTCGTTAATCGATTAGTCTTTTTGCTTTTTTTTTTCCCACAAGCCCGATATTCCTCTGTCTAGGAAGAAAAAACTATAAACAAGGACTTGAAAACTTATATGTAGAAATGGAACGTAGTTACTTGGAATTACAACAGTTTGAGCATTGCCTACGCACTGCAGGCACCCACGTGGACGACAGAGCTGAAACTGGAAACGACTTGCATAGGTAGATGGGATTCGCGAGATGTGCGTGACTGAACTAGATTCGTCGGAAGGGCGTTAGGAGATCGAGTCAACCAAGCGATCGACAGTGGCATACTCGATCTACTAGAAGACTGGCATGGGTAGCCTATATCGCCTGTGGGATGACATGATGGAATGGGACTCTGAAACTGGATCAATGTAGAGAGACGTATGGAACTGGATTGGAGTGTCGCCATGGCTGGTTCAGAGCTGGAGTGCGTGTTTTGAGACTAGAACGTGTGCGTGGATTATTTTTTTTTTTTGGTGGAAGTACAAGGGAGATAATGTGGGTTTTTCCTGGGGATAAATTATGTAGGGAGCTCTAGTGTTGCTTTTTTATACATTCTTTTTATAGAAAGACACCACTTAATTATTTTTATTTTTAAAATTTAATTCAGGAGTGGGTCAGCATGCCCTTGTATGGGAGGTGGCCACGCGATTACTAAGTACCAATAATCTTCATTTCATTGTTTGTTTGAGTTGGAGAGAGTGATTTCTTGGGAAGAAGAATTTTCCTTTAACTAAACTCGGGAAAATAAAAGTTAAGAACGAGAATACCAATCACGATGTCTGTCTGTCCGTAGTTAATGATTAATTATCCTGTTAAATAATGAATTGGACTACATGAGAGAAAAAAAAAGGGCGTTTAAGGTTAAGCTTGGTTGCGCATAGGATCTAATCATAGTCAAACTCTATTTTAAAAGAAAACCTTTGGTACTTAGTCATTAATTAAAGGAGTGGAGGAGAAGGTCAATGGTTCTTGTCCCTAATCATTGCATTAAAGCCCCAAGTGGTCTAAAAAAACAAAAATTAATAATCGTGGAATGGAACGAGAAGAGATCAAAATATGGGACGCAGCTAACGTCCCGTGAGAGTACGTCCCCCTTCTACTAATTTCGTTTGTACTAGTACAGTTTGTTATTATTACAATTGTACTAATAAAAATTAGTACAATATACAAACGTTGTATTAGTACATAGTTTATACATTATACTAATTTTTTTAGTATAACTATAAAAATTACATATGTACTAATGTGTACAAAACTTTTACTATGCCTATTTGTACAATATACAAACGTGTGTTCGTACATTGTACTGATTTTTATTAGTACATTTGTAGTAATTACAAATTGTACTAATTTCGTTTGTACATTTATTGTTCTAATTAGTACTAAATTAGGGTTTCCGGGAGCCGTTACGTACTTCGTACTAATTTTTTTGAATTTTTTTGCACATTGTACAAACAAAATTAGTATAGTTTGTAATTACTACAATTGTATAAAAAAAATTAGTACACTTTTTTTAGTACAATTAAAATCATAATTAAAAGGTCTCACCTAATTAAAATCATAATTTATATGTATAAAAAGGAATTGCATCATCCAAAAGGTCCAATCCATTGGCTGCATTTGAAGAATAATTGTATCAATGATGTTGATGTTTGATGTGGATTACTACTCGGTGGTCGCAAATTGCGTTGCATCTATCGGGGAGGACAGACAAAGAGATCAAGAACTACTAGCACTATTTGCGGGCGAAGCACGTCGCGATATATCGGGGGCTAAGTGTCAAATGTGGTCGCCAATAAAAGAAAGTAACAAAGAACAATCAGAATTCAGTAAGTACAAAGAGGAAGACTTACACCCATCTTGCAACAACATTTAAGACGATTACGAAAAGATAAGTTGACAACCAAGGAGCCCTTCGGGGTCATAGAATGATTGTCGTGTGTATCTTATTACAAGCCAGAAGTAACTATTTATAGAAATCCAAAAACAAAACGTGTTGTAATTGGAATCAACCGTTCCATCTTATCCATTTGCAATCACCGCTTCATCCTTTATTATCGTGAACGATGCTTCAGCCCTCATCGTCGACGCTGCTCTAGCCTTCATCGACGTTGCTTTAGCCTTCATCGTCGCTGCTTCTACGCCATCCATCGATGGAGCTGCTTCTACACCATCCGTCGATGGAGCTGCTTTTACGCCAGCCGTCGATGGAGCTGCTTCTACGCCAGCCATAGATGGAGCAGCTTCTACGGCAACCGTCGATGGAGCAGCTTCTACGCTAGCCGTTGATGCTGTCGAGGATGTCCATTGACGAACCATGGGAAGATGGCGTTTCTCTCTAGGCTTGCCGTTACACATGATCTCGTCGATGTTAGGCATCGACTTTGCCCAAAATATCGTTTTACCTTGTAAACAGGCGCTCTTATCTCAAGAAGATGGTCATGAAGGCGGAGCACTTGGCTTCCTCGTCGCCGAAACGAGAAGTCAAAGAATCCACTTCCCTTCCTCCTCCTCCTTCCGGCCAACGACCAACATCAAAATCCCACAGTTGACTTTGGGAGCGAATGCATTTTAAGCGATATCTACATCCTAGAGGTTAACGCCTTCTGTTTAATGGAACAACAACATCATCCCCAAATGGGGATCATGTCTTCCAACGTGAGCAATGGGCTGAGTAGGGGGACATTCGGCAACGAATATTGCAACCTGCATTATAGCGACATGAACAGCTGCAGCATCGGGAGAGATCTATACATAGTGCGGCCGCAGCAACAGTAGCTAGGGTTCGATCACGAAGGGGATGAAGGTGGGCTGATCTTCGAGTTACTTCAACGGGGACGACATCTGCAGTCATCTGAATCGGGGCAGTGACGCCATGTACTTGTGAAGGTGATGAAAGAGCCATCAGTTCTTCCGAATGTAAGGATTATTTTTTCATTTTGTCGGCATTTGTATACTTCAATTATTTTTCCTTTGGTATACACCCGCGTAAAAAAAAGAGAGAAAAAGTAACTAAATTTATGTATTTTGTTCGTAAAAAGAAATTTTTATTAAATTTTAGGAAAAATATACGATAATATCATAAACTATGCCATAACTTTCTGTTTTATCAAAATCTTTTTTAGTAATATGATTTTGTCACTATTTTTAGGGTTGTAATTTTTTGTGGCCATTCGCTGACGGAAACCGTCGATCTACTGACATGGAGTAACGGTGGTTGCTGTCACCAGTCCAGTCACACATCGCTCCCACGTCTAGTCAGCCACTTATTTCCACGTAGGCAAATCGAAGCAAGTCCCCATTCTTTCTTGAAACCCTAATCGCACCATATTGAAGCAACCTTCCAATTTTTGAAACCCTAAAACACAAATTGAAGCAATCACAGAAGCAAATCAACAAGGAGTAAGAAGTGGGCTAAGGCGGCGTGCTAGTGGAGGGTTTGCGCTTGTTGGAAAAAGAGCGAGAAATAAAGGTGGAAGAAGGGAAGGAGACAGTCCCACAACAAGGTATGGTGACTCGCATTTCCTTGTCGTGTTTGTACTTTCATGTTAAAACTTGTTGAGTTTGTTTTCTAACAGATATGGCAACTCGCATTTCCTTGAATGTGCATGTTGGGGGGAGCATGTCTTTTGATGATTTGGGTTCGTATGATGGGGGTAGGGTAGTAAACATTCTCGATGTTGACATAGATCTGTTAGAATACTTCACATTGGTGGCCATAGGAAAAGAATATGGGCTTAGGAAGGTTGATAGATTGTGGTATGCATATCCGGGAACAAGTTTGTTATTGGCCAGGAACATTTTAGAATATAAGGACATGATGAAAATGGTAACTGAATGTGAATATGGGAAAGTAGAAATTTATATTGAAGGAGAGGAATATGGTGATGTTAGCGATTTTGTTGGTAATGAACCAGAATCTAGTGATGAGGATGAAGGTAATGAACAGGAATATG
Source organism: Melastoma dodecandrum (assembly GCA_029817715.1). Classification (NCBI taxonomy): domain Eukaryota; kingdom Viridiplantae; phylum Streptophyta; class Magnoliopsida; order Myrtales; family Melastomataceae; genus Melastoma; species Melastoma dodecandrum. Next base: position 25,452 of record JARUPY010000561.1, read on the forward strand.
GTGTTGGTAGGGTTGATCTAGCTGATTTGGTGGAGGAGGATGAAATTAGGGGTGAAGTTGCTAGTTTGGAAGATGAGGATTTAGAAGTCGAAGGTGATGCTAGTTATATAGGTGAGGGGCCAGGGGATGAAATTAATGAGGTAGAGGAAGAAGGCAGGGGTGCTGGTCAGAATTCAGTTGAGTCTGAAGTTAGGAAAATGGATGACATGCCAGTGAATGAAGTTGAGTTTGAATATGAGAGTAGCGATGAAGAAAATGTAGATGGTGATGGTTGTTCAACAATAGGTGAAAGAAGGAAGAAATTGAAACAAGTGTTTAGTTAATACAATCTAAATTGTGATCACAAGAGTATAGAATGGAAAGCTGGGATGTGTTTTGAAACACCTAGGCAACTTCATAGGCTTTTCAAAAGTATGCAATTGTCAATGGTTTTAACCTAAGATGGAAAAGAAACACAAAAGATAGACAAGAAACCATTTGTATTAAAGGCTGTCCTTGGAGGTTACACGGGTCTTGGATTGGTAAGGACAAAAACTTTGTGGTCCGTTATGTTTTCAATGAACGTAAATGTTGTCGTAGTTTTAGTAACCGTCAAGCAACAACAAAGTGGATTGTTGGTCAGTTCATGGATGGAAGTATTCGTAGGACTGGCTTGATTGCCCTTGATATTCAACAAGAAATAATGGTGAAGCATAGCCTAGAAATCCCATTGATGACTATATACAAAGCAAGTTAGTTGGTAGATAAATTGGAAAATGGCAGCCTAGATGATCATTATAGGGATCTCTGACCATATATTAATGCTTTGAAGATGAAATACCTCAATCTACATTTGAACTTGTCTGTGACTTGACTTTGTCCACTGGTATGTACACAACGTTCAAAAGACTGTTTGTTTGTTTTGATGCTTTGCGGACTGGTTTCATAAAGGGGTGTAGAGCTTTCGTTGGATTTGATGGGACATTTATTAAGCATAAATGTGGTGGGATTGCGTTAAATGTTGTTGGGCGTGATGGGAATGAAGATATGTTTCCGATAGCATGGGCTATGGTTGAAAGGGAAAACAATAATTCATGGATATGGTTTCTGAAGATATTGTTCAGATTGCTTGAGGTTTGTCTTGGTGATGGATGGACGTTCATAAGCGACCAGCAGGAGGTATGATGATGGTTTATAGGTTGTTGTTCTGTTTTTTTTTTCAGCTAATACTAAGAGAATGCTGTTTTCCATTTGTACAGGGTCTGCTTAATGCTATAGCTAATCTGGAGCCAAATGCTATAGCCACTCAAAATAACATCAGTTTTCATATTACATAGTTTCAAGTAGACATACACGTGTGACCTGTAAACAGTGTGGCCAACAAGGTCATAACAAGAGGATGTGCACACGTAGAAGCACGACAATAGATGCTGTTGAGGAGTCAGTGAATTAAGGATCTATGTGGCCATCTGTTGTCTGGGTTGTGGCTACCTTAGAACCTTCTTTGTAGCCATCTGTTTATGGGTTGTTTTTTCATACTATGTATTAGGTGGCCATCTGTTCATTTAGACAATGTACTGGGTTGTTTTTCAACCTTCTTTTGTACTAGGTTGTTCATTTAGACTATGTACTGGGTTGTTCATTTTCAAACTATGTACTGGGTTCATTTAGACTATGTACTGACCAGGCCATCTGTTGTATATAAAGGGTCCATCTTTTTTAACCTTTTATGTGACATAATTAACATTGTATTAAGATTCACCATTCAACAGAAAATATCCATCATAGTAGTATCTAAACTCAAATACCCAAACAAAATTACACATGGAAGACATAATCTAAACTAACATATTCACCCTAAATAGAAAACCAATAGCACAGTATTATCCCCATAGCTACAACACCAGTGCACAAGGCAAACAACTCAGCCTTCATCTTAGCCATCTTCAGTTCAATATCTTCATGATAATGGATTTTAACTTTTAGCTTCTCAATCTTCACTTCAAGCTTCTTACTTTGCTCTTCTTTAAATTGAAACTTGCCTTGCAGCAATTTTATATTATCCTCCAATATCTTCTTTGATTCCACAAGCCGTAGGATTACTTCTTTTTGCCGATCAGGAAAGTCCTCATTCATCCATTCAAAATAGCCACAGTCATCCTCTTGAATCAACACACAACACCCATAAACTGCAGTTAATAATCACAGACATTCAATTCAACCAAAAAAGGACTTCCAATACTACCTTCCATGAAGAACAACGCATGAATCGACGATGTGGGTTCCTCTTGCTCTAGGAAGTGTACAACACCACCCTCCTACCGTGGAGACAAACACGGCCACCAACAATCGAGCTCGATAGCCTAGATCGGACAGATATTTCATTGCAACCTCCTTCGCACATTCTCAATCGATGGAAAAACTCACTTAACTTATGAAACCCAGAATAGGGTTTAGAATGATAATCCTTCAGGTGCAATGTGAACCCTTCTGGTGCGATGGGAAGCCTTCTTCTGCGTTTAGGGTTTAGATTGGGAAAAAAATTCAACCCTGTCTGCATGTGCCTTTACTTATCCTTTTTGTTTGCCTATGTAGAAATAAGTACTAGACGTGGGAGCGTTGTGTGACTGGACTGGTGAAGTCAACCAGTGTTACTCCACGCAGCAGATCGACGGTTTTCGTCAGCGAATGGCTACAAAAAATTACAACCCTAAAGATAGTGATAATACCGTATAGCCAAAAAAGACTTTGACAAAACAGAAAGTTGGGGCGTATATTTTGCCTAAATTTTATAATTATCACACATCCCGTTGTCTGAATCAAATAGTAGGATAGGATGATGTACTATTGATTTTAGGCTACTTTTGCTCTAAGAGAATAATTCCCATTTTTATTCCTTTTTAATTCATGAATCTTCAAATGTAATACTTTTCTTTAATAAGAAAACATCCACCATTATAATGTTTTCTTTCCTTGTGTAAAAGACAAATTCATAAATCTAACAAATTTTTTGGCTTTTTTTTTACTTGTTCTTAAATGGAAAACCCATTTTGGCTGTTATGAATATAGCAGAAGGCATCCTCCATGAAATGAAAAAACCAAACCAAACCAAGCATATGCAACGTTGTCCTTTTATTATTGCATTAGTAGAATTCCAATTCTAATTCATAAAAACATTTCGATTTACGATTTTACCTAATTATATCGCGTTCTACCGATTCAAGTTCACACTGTCAAAAGTATATTGATCCTGCCGATACGGAAGTTTTGCTCCATTTGGTTTGGGTCTTATGCTAATGCGACTCTGCCGGCCCATAATCCATGAAACCTCTTGAATAATAACGACCGGAATCTGTACCAAGATTCTTCTTCCAAATAATGTATCATCCATTACATGTAATAAAAAGACACTCAGCTATTAACAATCAAGTATCGAGGAATCCTCCCAATCATCCATCCACCACACTCCACCCAAACTAAGCAGGTACAAGGATTGGATCGTCCTTGCCCATGTACTGGATCGCAGGCATTCAAACTGTACATAAGAAAGAGATGGAGCTAGGGCTGGTCCCATCATCAGAAGCAACCTACGCTCTTCTTTGGGACTTGGCCAGTGGCGTGGTACTTTGCGGCCATTTCTTCTGCTTTGAGAAGCTCTTCGCCTTTCTTAGCCTCAACCGCCGCCCTCTTCTCCTCGGCCGCCTTGTGGACTAATGCTATCTTGTTCTTCATCTTCTCGGCATATTCTGTTTTCTTCTTCTCCAGGTTTTCCTGATAAGCGGATGGGGAAACACTTCGAAGCACATTGACAACATTCTCGGATGCAAGGAGTGCAACATCGAAACTTCTACACTTTCAAATGAACAAACAAACTTCGGTTTTTGAATGGAGCAATGTTCCTAAGATAAGAATCCTTGTCATCAACATGATTGAGTCGATTTCGTTTTGTCCTGTGTGGCATGCGACTTGAGTAGTATAGAGCATGCGATTAACTAGTTCGCATTGGCTCATGACCAGAAAAGGACAGACCGACTTATTGTGTTGGCTTTCGCCTTCTCACTCTCCTCCCAAGCTCTGGTCAGGGACAGCTTCTTCTCGGTTTCCACCCTCGCAACCGCAGCATCTAAAATTGGAAAGATCAAAAGCCTTGGGATTTCTCGCCCTCGTGAAATGATAAAGAAAACCAATCAGGGCAGAGGAAAGTACAAAGCACAAAGCACGCTCACCTCAACCAACAGAGCCATCGGTGCTCTTCTCCACCGGGGCCTCCGGAGGCTCTGACAAAAACGGCAAGCTAGCTTAGTCCAAGAAGTGGAATCATAACCACCATATTCGAAAATGTAATTCCAAATACACTAACTAATCCATCAAAGAGGTTCAATATCCACGCTGTCTACTCTACATCAACTACGAACCCAGCCCCAAAAGGAATAATTTCGTGATCGCCTAATTCCAACAACGCCACAAGAATTCCATTTGTTTAACAACAAAAATTTTGGGCCATAGATTTCGGCATTATCTGTGGATCAACGATCCAGACACAGGCCCAAAGAGCAGGAACTCCAATAAGGAGGTGACTACGGAAACACACAAGGTAAACGCTTGCTGGGCAAAGTAGTCACCAAGTGGCAGGGTTACCAGGCGACGGGCGACATGGTCAGCGAAGGGACAAACGACAGTCAGCTTGGCGAGCGAGGAAACTCTACGACGAAGGCCAATGGGCAATGCGGTTGATCAGCTTGGTTGTTAAGGAAGATTCCAGACGATCCCAGGATTCAGAAAGAGATTGTTGCCAAGATTGTTCATATGAAAATGAGATATTCTATGGAGACCGGCAGCAAATGAAGCGTAATATATATGCAATAGTACATTACCGTATATACGTAGGTGTAGCTTAGTATAAATATTTGTTCTTAGGCATTGTAGAAAGACACCTATCTACAGATGAACATATTGTCTATTTATCTTTTCAAGCATCCCAGCGTTCAAGCTCTCTTTGTGCTCCTATGTTCCTGCTTCCCTCCGAAGGCATCGTCGATGGCATCCGTAAGTACTTTTGCTTATAGGTCTGTTCGTCCACTGTCATTTTCCTTCTCTCTTTCTTTTTCATACGGCGACCACGCACACATTCATCAAACCTCCGGACACCAGTTGCTCGTAGTGCCAGAGATCTCCGATGTGTTCGGATCCAGCTTGTCCGCTGTCACTTCCGGAGCCAACACGCCTTTGGCGACCACAATTAGAGAAAATCTAAGCCAATCATGCCTAGAACCCGAGCTGGTGGTAATTCGAACAACTTCGGAGATAACCATTCCGATGGGGAAAAGAGCAAAGATGGAAACAACTCAGACCCAACCATAGCTGGAGAGTTGTCTCCCATCATGAGTACTCTTCAACTCTTAATGGAGAAAGTCGATGCTATTGATCAGAAGCACGATGCTTTCAAGGAGAAGATTGATTCCAAAATGAAAACAGTCTTTCAAAACCTATGAACTATGACAGGGGCACCGATGGGCAGCCCCAGTAATAGGAAAGAGGAGTCAGCCACTAGGCAGCAAACTTATTATGACCCTCACAGGGTCTCAATCGCTGAAGGAAAGAAAAAGGTTAACATAGGCGATGTCCCAGTCAACCTAGCGGGCCCAAAGAAGGTCATGTATAGCAATCCGCCACTTGTGATAAACGAGTACAGGACGGCTGCACAATAAAGTCATCATGTGACGTATCAACCCCCTTTTCGAAGGAGAGAGAATGTCAATTGGCCGGTGGATAACGAATTTGTTTCCACTGAAAACTGTGAACGATCTGAATACCCTCCTCAATCTATACATGGAAGGGAAATACCGATTGAGGAGGCAACAGCACCGCCAGATCTCGCACTTGAAATCCGGGATTATGTCGCCCGTTTCGTGGAACAGGCGATCCCTGGGACAGATGATGCCAATGAGGTGCAACTCTATCGAGCTCCTTACCCTGATAACATTGATTTGGATTATCCTTTTCCAAGGGGATACCGTGTTCCTGAATTCGCCCGTTTTTCGGGCGAAGAAGGCATTTCGCCTGTGAAACATATCGCCCGTTTTACCCACCAAGCGGGAGAAGCTGCCATGAACGGTTTTTGGAAACTCCGTCTGTTTCCAAGCTCTCTCACATGAGCGGCCTTCACATGGTATGCAAACCTTCCTCCTAATTCAGTGAGAAACTGGGATGACATGCAAGTTCAGTTCACGCTGGCATTTGCTCAGACTGACCCAGTGGTGACTTTACAAGATCTCACTCACATCAAACAATAACCTGGTGAACCCGTGGCTGTCTTTTTAAATAAGCCTCGAAGGGCACGACTCAGGTGTAAAACCTCTACATCCGAGGCCGAGCTCATTCATATCGCTCATGACTCCCTTCTCCTTCGACTCGGAAATAAATTAGAAGGAGAAGTGTTCAGAGATTGGAACGAGTTGGCCAGGAGAGCTATCCGATATGAGAATCTCCTTAGAGAGAAAACACAGGCGAAAGGGAGTTTGGTCGTGGGACCCTTCATGACCTATCAAGCGGAACCGGTCGTAGATGTCGACATCGCAGAATATGTGAAAAGGCAACCTTTAACATGCGACGAGTTGACCAAGAAAAACTTCCGGGCCAAAGCATTCTCGAAAACTTATGAGGAAAGGAAGTACTCTTTCGATGAGGCAAAAGCTGACGAAATCTCTGAGTTCATGCTCCAAAATGGACGAATACAAGTGAAGTCGGGCCATAGAATTCCTCGTACCGATAGGGAAAAGTCGAGGAATTTCTGTAAATAGCATGGGCCATTCACCCATACTACTAGGGACTGCATCACATTTAGGAACTTGGTGCTAGACCTTATTGAGTCTAAGGAACTATGTTTCCCAGACTCGCAAGATCAGGCGCTAACAGAATCGCATCCATTTGGTGATTCAGCTGACGTAAATACCTTTGATATCAATTGTCTGACTGTGCTTTCTTTGCCAATGTAGGGATACAAAGATCTGTTACCTGAAACTGACGAGGCACTCATCGCCGACATGTTATTCAAGCGGCTCGTGAACAAAAGGATACTCCAGTGCCCCGCTGATCTTAAAGGGATGCAACACAACCGTTGTTGCTGGCATATGGATCCGTCGCATACTACCGATCATTGCCATACTTTCAGAAAGTACCTCCTTAACGAAAGAAGGGCAGAATGGTATGACCTCAATCGTCTTGAAGAAATGGCGATGGGAATCAACAATGACTCGAGGGCATACCAATGCACAGAGAAACGCATAGAGCAAAAGGATACCCCACCGAGTGGAAATAAAGGGCTCTGTACCCCTGAAGAACTCAGGAGGTAAGGACCTGTAGGAGAAAGCGAATCTAGTCAAAAAAGGGTTCACACCAAAAGGCTTTCTAAGCGACGCGCTGTAGATCGCCGCGGACCTCAGCCTTATCTATGGATCAACGGTTTAGAAATAGTAAGGAGCTGACCACGGAAATACACTAGGCGAAGGCTTGCTGGGCGAAGCAGTCACCAACCGACAGGGTTACCAGGCGACGGGCGACATGGTCAGCGAAGCGATAAGCAACAATCAGTTGGGCGAGCGAGGAAACTCTACGGCGAAGGCCAATAGGCAATGCGGTTGATCAGCTTGGTTGTTAAGGAAGATTCCAGACGATCCTAGGATTCGGAAGGAGATTATTGCCAAGATTGCTCATATGAAAATGAGATGTTCCATGGAGACCGGCAGCAAAGGAAGCGTAATATATGTGTAATATTACATTACCGTATATACATAGGTCTAGCTTAGTATAAATACTTGTTCTTATGCATTGTACAAAGACACCTCTCTACAGACGGACATATTGTCAATTTATCTTTTCAAGCATTCCAGCGTTCAAGCTCTCTTTGTGCTCTTGCGTTCCTGCTTCCCTTCGAATGCATCGTCCATGGCATCCGTAAGTGCTTCTGCTTAAGGGTGTTCATCTGCTGTCTTTTTTCCTTCTCTCTTTCTTTTTCATACGGCGACCACACACACATTCAACGAACCTCCGGGCACCAGTTGCTCGTAGGGCTAGAGATCTCCGACGTGTTCGGATCCGGCTTTTCCGCTGTCACTTTCGGAGCAAACACGCCATTGGCAACCATACTGGGAGGAAATCTATGCCAATATGCCTAAAACCTGAGCTGGTGGTAATTCGAACAACCTCGAAGATAACCACTCCGATGGGGAAAATAGCAATGATGGAAAACTCAGACCCAGCCATAGCTGGAGAGCTGTCCGCCATCATGAGTACTCTCCAACTCTTAATGGAGAAAGTCGGTGCTATCGACCAAAAGCACGACGCTTTCAAGGAGAAGATTGACTCCAAAATGGAGGCCGTCATTCAAAATCTAGGAACTATGACAGGAGTACCGATGATAGGAAGGATGAGTCAGCCACCAGGCATCAACCTTACTACGACCCTCACACTGAGGGAAAGAAAAAAGGTTGACATGGACGATGTCCCAATCATCCCAGCAGGTCCCAAGGGGGTCATCATAATAATCCGCTACTCGTGATAAACGGGCACAGAACGGCTGCACAACAGCCATCATGTGACGTATCAACCCCCTTTTCGGAGGAGAATGTCAATTGGCCGGTGGATAACGAATTTGTTCCCTCTGAAAACCATGAACATTCTGAGTGCTCTCCTCAGCTCGTACATGGAAAGGGAGCACCGACTCAGGAGGCATTGATGCCACCAGATCTCGTACCCGAAATCAGAGATTATGTCCCGCGTTTAGTGGAACAAGCAATCCCTGGAGCGACGATGCCGATGAGATTCAACTCTATCCGACTCCTTAGCCCGACAATATTGATCGGGATTACCCATTTCCTAGGGGATATCGTGTTCCTGAATTCGCCCGTTTTTCTCCTTTTCCAAGGCAAAGAAGGCATTTCGCCTGTGAGACTTGTCGCCCGTTTTACCCATCAAGCTGGGGAAGTTGCCACAGATGATTTTTGGAAACTCCGTCTGTTTCTAAGCTCTCCCACAGGAGCGTCGGATACCCATTAGCAGAATACTTCAGTGTCCCGCTGACCTCAAAGGAATGCAACACAACCGTTGTCGCTGGCATATGGATCCATCACATACAACCAACTATTGCCATACTGTCGGGAAGTACCTCTTTAACGAAAGAAGGACATAATGGTATGACCTCAATCACCTTGAAGAGATGGCGATGGGAATCAACAACGGCCCTAGGGCATACCAGCACACGGAGAAACACTTGGAACGATAGGATACCCCATCGGGTGGAAATAAAGGGATCTACACCCTGGAAGAACTCATGGGACAAGGGCATGCAGGTGAAAGCGAGTCCAGTCAAAAAGGGGCTTACACCAAAACCTAGGCGACGTGCTGTAGATTGCCTCGGACCTCAGCAGGCAAAAGAAAATACAGAGCGAAAAGGCTTTCCTCGAGGCGACGAGGATGCAATGAAAAAGGGGACATCTATAGCCCAATTTCTAACTGTTGACATGCTCAGTTACAGGTGCAAACCAATAGCAGCCCACAAGGTGCTCATTACTCATGTGTGTCAGCTTTGCTATAACCAATACTTCCTGCTTCTAGCGGGATTAGCGTCTGAAGGGGAGATCAAACTGGAAAAGGTCGACCCTCCATCAGGTAACCTATTTGACTCCGAGTTCACTAGTTTCCCGGAAGCTTCGCCTGAAAGGAGAGAGCTATGACCCCTCGTCAAAAGGAGTTTGTTTATGTTGATAATCGCCTCCAGTCTCTTACAAACTCACGTTTCGTTCGTGTACCGGTCCTTCCAAATATAGGGACGTGGCAGAAAGTGGGCATGGGAACACAACCCCATATACCCATCGAGAAAACCAAGAAACGAAGAGAAAGGAGGGCGCGACGCGCTGCCGAGAAACGTGCCAAGACAGCAATCTCTAATACTAAGAAAGCGAAGGGGTCAAGTGAAAGTGACCTTGTGTCTAACTCGCTGAGCGACTACAACCCAATTCAATCCGGGACTCCACCCGAGGCGAAAGAAGCTACTTGCAACGTCCTCATGCTACCGGCTGAATTCGCTAAAATGGGAGACAACAAAGCCAAAGGTAGGCTAACACTACCCTTTATCTTAATACTACCACCGAAATACCTCGGAACTTCCCGAGTAGGTGGTTAAAAGAACCCCCTGCATTATTACGGAAACACACGTTTCCCCTCCATATCCAAGTGACAATTAACAACGTAGTAATACGTCGTGTCCTTGTAGATAATGGAGCGACTATCAACTTGCTCCCCCTTGAAGCTAACAAGAGCCTAGGGAATGACATATCTGAACTTGGGAAAACTGACGTAAGAGTTAGCAGTTTCAACGGAACCACTTCTTCTTGTTTATACGTAGTTTCTACTAAGCTCCGAGTAGGCACACATGAAAAGAAGACGGCTTTTTTCGTCATTGACATGAAGCCCTCCTTTAATGCCTTACTCGGAAGAGATTGGCTTCACAAGGCTGGAGCCATGCCTTCTACTCTTCACCAAGAGCTCCTCTTATGGGGAAAACATGGTATAGAATTTGTTATAGGAGAGGCAAATGAAAATGTTAACATTCCTTATGTCTGTGCAGGGGCAGTGAAGCAGGTCAAAGATATGACACTGAAACAGAGGTATGCTATGGGAAACCCAAACGTGAGCCCTTTAGGTAAAGCAGGCTACAAATTCCCGGTTTCATACGATGGACCACCTTTGGCGCCACCTCAAAACCCGATCATCCTGACTGGATGGGGAGACAAGCTACAGCTCGAGGTCAATGAAGATTTGACCCCGCTGGAGAAAGATATGCATGAGGCTGGGATACGAGATGACAACGACACACAACAGACGAAGACGAATTTAGAGCCCGATAGACTCCTCAACCCATCTTCGTCTAGTGGATTATGAAGGGCTCGATCCAGTAACGGATGTCCTAGAGAGACTAGATAGTTATAGGACGTCCAGAATAAATAGGGCACCATGTAATGTGTGCCTTCAAACATGCCAAGATATGCTAACTATCCACTCAAACAATAAAGAAGTTCCTAGTACTTCTGTTGTTCCTTGCGATCCTTTAAAGGAAATAAATCTAGGGAGTACGGATTTCCCGCGTGTCACTTACCTTAGTTCGCTCTTAAACGAAGTCGAGGCACTTGACATAAGCAAAGTTCTCCACACCCATAAGGATTCTTTCGCCTGGGACGATACTGAGATGCCTGGTCTCAACCGGGACTTGGTCGAACACCGACTCCTAACGTACAACAATTTCAAACCTGTAAAACAAACTCCTAGGAGGATGTCGCAGGAAGTAGCCTAGATGGTCTACGATGAATTTAAGAAGTTGTTTAAGGCCGGATACATAAGGACGGCTAAGTACGTCGATTGGATTTCTAGTATAGTACCTATCGTCAAGAAAAATGGCAAGATCAGGGTATGTATAGATTTACTCGATCTAAACAAAGCAACACCTAAAGACGAATACCCCATGTCCATCGCTGACGATCTTATAGACAAGGCAGCAGATCACGAGCTAATGTCCTTTATGGACGGATATTCTGGATATAATCAAATCTTCATCGCTGAGGAAGACGTGCATATGATCGTGTTCAGATGACCAATAGGGATATTCGAGTGGGTTGTCATGCCTTTCGGATTAAAGAAAGCTGGAGCCACGTATCAAAGGGCAATGAACCTGATTTTTGCCTCACTAATCGGTAAGACAGTTGAGGTGTACATAGATGATGTAGTGGTAAAATCTAAAAAGAGACAGGATCACCACCATCATCTAAGTGAAGCATTTGAAAAGATGCGAAAGCATAACCTCAAACTCAATCCATTAAAATGCGTATTCGGAGTACAAAAAGGGCAGTTTCTCGGGTTCCTTGTGCACCAACAAGGGATCAAAGTGGACCCTTTAAAGACTGGTGTCATTCAAAACCTCCCAGCTCCACAGACCAAGAAGGAACTTCAAGCTTTCCTTGGGAGGATAAACTATATTCGCCGCTTTATAGGCAATGTGGCATGTAAAACAGGTGCTTTCTCAACAATTCTAAAAGGGAAGGCAGATAAACTGGACATCGTAACATAAGCGAGCGTTCCAGGAATTAAAAGAATATCATACCAAACCTCCCGTGCTAGCACCACCAAACATAGACGCGCCATACATCCTTTATGTGGCTACATCCCAGTCCACAATTGGATAAGAGCATGATGGAATAGAAAGGGCAGTGTATTACTTTTCACCCCTACTCATAGAGACTGAATAACGATATACTTCAATTGAGAAAGTTTGCCAAGCGATGTACTTCTCGGTGATGAAACTTAGACATTACATTGGGTCTAACGACGTGTACGTCGTCTCTAAAACCCATGTCGCCAAGGTATTCTTTGATAATCCCCTACTCACAGGAAGAATAAGCAAGTGGAGCTTAGTGCTCTCAGCATACAATATTTACCACAAACCTCGGTTAAAGTCCATGCTTTAGCTGAATTCATCACCCATTATGGAGAAGGCAATCTCGATTCTGTACACGAGGAAGCCCACCCAAGCGAAAGATGGACCATTTGGTTTGATGGATCTTCCAATAAGTTCGGAGCTGGCGTGGGTGTCTTTATCGAGACACCATGGAAAGCGGAAACCAGGGTAGCCTGTCGCATTAACGGAAAAGTGACTAACAATGAAGTAGAGTACGAGGCCTTAATTTTAGCCTTGCAACTCGCGCTATATTGGAAAGTGGAAACTGTAAAAATATGCGGCGATTAACAATTGGTGATTCAACAACTTCTTGACCTTAGCGAGTGCCACGTACCTCACCATGCTCAATACTTACGGAAAGCGAAAGAGGCTGAGATCATCCACGTAAAACGGGACGACAATCAATAGGCCAACCACTTGGCACAATGGGCCTCTGGGTTGATCAATGACTTGGAGGCATCCAGAAACAACACGACATTTTTCGTAAGCAAACGACCAGAGTTTTACAACGATGGTGAGGTAAAAAGCGAGGAGGCGTGTACCCCAACCTGTTCGAAAGGGAAGAGGATTAGCGAGAACCAATACGACAATTTCTCAAAGACACCAATACGAAAGTTGAAAGGAGGATTCGAGTGATCGACCACGTTCTTTACAGAAAAACTAACGAGGATGTCCTTTTAAGATGCGTCGATCTAGATGAAGCTATCCCAATCAGGGGTTGTGCGGAGCGCATCAGACTAGGATCAAGATGAGCTAGTCGATCAAACGACACGGTTTCTGCTGGCTATCAATGGTCAAGAATTGCATCGAAATGGCTCGAGCCTGCCAGGCTTGTCAGCAATGCGGGCCAGTAAAACGAAACCCTGCGGCTAACATGAACGTCATAGTGAAACCATGGCCCTTCAGGACGTGGGCATTAGATATCATAGGAGAAATACATCCTCACTCAAGCAGAGGAGATGCTTATATACTTGTCGCCACGGACTACTTTACCAAATGGGTAGAGGCAGCGGCGTATAAATCCATTAGTCAGAAGACGTAATCGAATTCATAAAAAACTTCATCGTTTACTAATACATAGTTCCTCAAAGTATCGTAGTAGACACTGCAGAAGTGTTCAACGGCGAACTTATGGACGAATTCGTTGAAGATTTTGGGTTCAAAGTGCTCAACTGAACCCCGTACTATGCCCGTCCAACAAACTCATTAAACGAGTAATATAGAGGATGATTGGGAACAACCAGTGCACATGGCATACCCTTCTTCAGGAAACGTTATGGGCACTTCGGGTTGCCAAGAGAGAAAGCACAGGCGTCGTGCCGTTCAACCTTGTTTACGGGCACGACGTGATGCTCCCGATAGAAGTTCAATATCAATCGCTTAGATTCCTCAAATATCTCGGCAAATACGAAGGATACGTTGAGGACATGCACGTTGAAGAAGAAGATCTAGAGACCACCAGGATCAACGTGCTGAACCATTTAGAGGCCCATAAGAAGAATATTACCCGTAACTATAACAAGAAGGTGGTCCCTCGATCATTCAACAAGGGCAACCTAGTTTGAAAACTCAGGTTGCCCGAGGGAATCCGAGATTACTTCTATGGGAAATGGACATCGAACTGGGAGGGCCCCTTCTAGGTAGTTAAATCTCATTTTGGGAATTCATATCGCCTAAGGGGGCTTGACGGATCAGTGCATCACCTCAAAATCAACAGAGAGTACTTGAAAAGGTACAAGCCAACGATGTGGGAAATGTACAAAAACATTATCGAACAGCGTTTCCACACCCTGTGATGGCAAATACAAACGTAGTGTTTTCATGAAGGGGACAAGGAGAACAACAGGTGTTTCGCCCGGGCCACCAATCTGGTGGCTATCACTTCCTTTGCCTTGATATCTGCGGCCTTGTCCCATTCCCTCTCCAAGGCCTCTAGCTCACGCTCGGCGGCTACACGCTCAGTCGTTTCTGCTGCACGGGCGGCGTCCAGGCTTGCACTCGTAGCATCCAACTTTCCCTGGAGACGTTGGAGAGCAGCCAGCATCTCCTCTGTCTCCTTGAGAAGGTTCATCTCCTCAAGAGATAGCTCGTGCACCCGAACAGAGCATCTGAGCGGCTGGGACAGTGTCGACTTTCTTTTCTCCAGCCTCGCCCAAACTGCGAGGTCTTCTTGGCACTCACCCAACGAATGCTAGAGAGACCTCCAAAAAAGCGAGAGCATAACCTTTAGCTCGGGAGGAGCGGCATCCATTCGCCCTAGCTCATCCGTCACGGACATCAGGGTAACGAAACTGTCTTCAATCTTGATCTCGCGTTCAAGGGTGACGATGAATGAGAAAAGCAAACAATGCAGGGACTGCCAGAAACATACCCAAGTTACACAACGATCCAAATATAAGCTAGGGATGTGACTCTCAAGATCCTTACCGTGGGCATGTGTGGGGCTTCCATCGCCTGGACTCGAGGGGCTTCTGTCGCTTCACCCCAATACGCTTCCCTCGCATCATCAGAAGGAATCCCCGGCACTCGTCCCAGGGGGGCTTCTGTCGCCCAACCGGGGAAAACCCTCGTCGTTTTGCCTTATGTTCCTTGGGCAGAAGCAACAACGTCCGTGAAAGGGACTCCGGCCTCGTAACTCGATGGTGGGGGCAGAACTTCGTGTGCCACCTCACCAGGAGACTCCTCTAACTCTTACTCGTTTGGGCGGCCTTGACCACCCAACTAGGAGGAAATAGGGACGTCGTCTGGGACGTCGTCAATATCAATGGAGAAAGTATCGGAGACACCTTTTCAAAAGGAAATGGTGTCATTCTAATGCCCCTATCGAAAGACAAAACATAAAGCATATTGATACCTGATACATTTCGGGAGGGTGCATGCCCGGGATTGGCACGATCAGAGGAAACACTTGACAGCACTGAGGGGACGGAGTCGCGAGACACCTTCTTCTTCAACCGGGCTCCCTGCGATGATGAACCCGCACAGGAAGACCTCGTTCTCTTGGCACCTGTCATTTACAAAAGATTAGTCCACCATCTGGATACTAATATAGGAGAGGAGGGATTGATCTAACATACCCGAGGAGGATGTCTTACCACCTGACGACCGTTTCCTCGAAGGCACCTCACTTGAATTAGGAAGCATTGGAAGAGGGACCAATTCCTTCTCCTGAACCAGCCTCTCCAAGTGAGAAATTGCCAGCAACTTTCCCCAGATCTCGTACCAAATGCGAGAGAAGTGCAGAGATCAGCCACCCGAATGCTCAGATTCCACCCGGTGGGAATAAAGGTACGGCGGCTGAGATTGCTCGGCGATCCCACAGGGAATACGACACCCTGGTCCAACGGCTGATTCTTGGACTTGAAAAATGAGACAGCCAAACACTGAGTAAAGCCCAGCTGACGGGCACAGAGTTGAGGGTTGTACACCTCAAAGATCAGACCATCAGAATCCACAGCCACCAAATCTCTGGCAAAGAAGGCTGGGCGAAGGTTTTCAACTGTCCTCCGACGCAGCTCCTTCCAATCTCCAGGGAATGGGCGCCAGGAGAATACTGTGCCGGCACAATCGTTCGCATGTCCGTCCGCCAGGGCTTGAATGCATCCGGCAATGCTAGCGGGAGCCCAGTACTTAGACGAACACGCCTCGATGACCTGACTTCGGACATGCATTGCTTCGGGATAACTGGCAAACCTCGAAAAATAAAGAACAATCCACAGGTACACGATCCACAGAGGGCCATCTGTTTGATACCCAGGGAAGTTGGCCGGGTCGGTTGTCGCCTGGTAAAACCCGTGGTAAATCAGGCTCAACAAAAACAGGGCAAAGGCCACAGGCTCTAGCTTGTGTGTATTGGCAGCCTCAATGAGGCTGGCGGCCACTCCGACCATAAAGAAACCGGGATGTTTCCTTAGGTTGCAGAAAATATACTAGGACAACCACTCCAAGTAAAACTCAAACTCCTCCTGGAGTCCCCACTTGTCATCAGAGGTGTGCCGCTTAGAGACTTCGCTGACACGCTCTGAAAGGTTGAACCTTAAGCAGGCTCGCTTGAGGTCGAAGTGAAGGGGGCTCCAGAAAGACTGCAACCAGTCAAGAAGCCAATATCCTCCAAGGTGATCGACATCGATCCCTTCGGGAGGTGGAAGCAATTGACGAAGGGGTTCCAAAACGAAAGGAACCCGGCAAACACAGATAAGTTAGGCTCGATGGGGGAGTGACATACGTCGATCAACGGCTTGATCCCCATTGCTTCCCATGCATCACCTTTCTTCTCCATCCATTTGGAGATCCAATCTTGGCAGTCCTTACTCCTAGGAGAAGGGAAGCAACGGAGGTTTGCCCGCATAGATGGCCCCCATCTGAACGGCTTAATATCGCCAGGGGAGAACAAAGCGGGCAACTTGCTGGTGTAAAGGAATGACCTTTCCGCACCAGAGAAGACGTAACGCTTACCATCAGGGACGTATGGACCCATGGTTTATTGGCCCGGTATCGGGATACCATACTCCGACTTCGCCTCATTACAAGGGAAGATATGAAATTGTTGAGACTCAGCAAAGGCTCGTTGAAAGTTGGTCGCATCACTCTCCTCGCAGGATGGAGAGGGAGAGGACAACGGAGATGAAGCATCGGAATCCATGGAGTCAAGGAAAACGAGGGTTTCGGAGAATACGAAAAGCAGGAGAAGGGTTTCTAAGTGCGGGAGCGGGAAACCCTGACCCCTCAAAGACTTTATATCTCCAGAAACCGGTAGAGGTTGTGGCCCAAAGAGAACGTCGCTTGGCAGTCTAGGCCCAACAGAAAACGTCGTCTCACTTGCAAACCGGCGACATTTAAAACATTTTTTCTCTTGGAAAGTGACGACAATCCAAAAGTCATAAGTGGGTAAGCAAAGAGATCCAAGAAACATATTTATTCTCATTCAAATCTATTCATTACATGGGTTTGATTGATGAAGAATGTACAACGAATGAAACGTAAACGACTCAGTAGATGACCTTTTCGCTCATCTGGAGATGCTCTATTGAAGACCTTACAAACATTGCTAAATATTCAAGGGTTTATCCACAGGAACCGGACATCCACCAGGTTATTCCCTATGGGTGGAGAAAATCCTACAAGCTTTCTAACCCGGTTCTTCCCTCGGACAAAGAAGATCCTTGGCTGCAAATGGAAACTCCATCACACTGTGGAGATGCTCATACAGCAGAACGAGGAGATCCTGGTCTTCAAGGGGTATCAGGTAGAATCTCCCGAGAACACGCGATACCGTGGAGTTGAAGACCCGGTGCTGAATCGGATCTCCCGGAAGACTGTGAGGATGGACTTGCACCTCGTTCCCAATGTTTCCTTGCATTCCTCGTGGATGCAGAGGCGTTGAGGAACGGCAAAGGCGAGCTTAAACGAACGTCGCCCACGATGACGTGCCCAGGACTTATGCAGGGCATCTCCCCTTCCAGAGGAAGCAAGGTGGAGAACTTGATCACCTCCTCATAAGGTATGGACATAACCTCTCAAGCAAGCTAAGGTGATAGATATAGTCCCTGGGTAGGGTATCGAAAGAAAGGGAGAAATTTCATGGCTTGGCTATTTTTAGAAGCGGTGCTTTGCATTGGAAAATGAACCGGGCAACGCAATTTATAGCAAGATCATGAAGGATAAAACGACTATGACAGAAGATATCATAGTAGAGATCTCGGGGATTTCAACAGTTACCCTGGGGAATCTCAACTGATACGCTTTGGGGATATCGACGGTCAAAGATTTATGCTCGCCTGCACACGTTACATAATTGCAGGGGAATAATTACTCGGTCTTTTTCAAGGCGCGACAGATAACTAAGTCTGCCTTGAGGGGGGCTTATATGTTTAACAACAAAAATTTTGGGCCATAGATCTCGGCATTATCTGTGGATCAACGGTCCAGAACACAGGCCCAAGGAGCAGGAAATCCAATAAGGAGGTGACCACGGAAACACACAAGGCAAAGGCTTGTTGAGCAAAGCAGTCACCAAGTGACAGGGTTACCAGGCGACGAGCGACATGGTCAACGAAGCGACAAGCGACGGTCAGCTTGGCGAGTGAGGAAACTCCACGACGAAGGCCAATGGGCAATGCGGTTGATCAGCTTGGTTGTTAAGGAAGATTCCAGACGATCCCAGGATTCGATCCCAGGATTCGGAAGGAGATTGTTGCCAAGATTGCTCATATGAAAATGAGATATTCCATGAAGATCGGCATCAAATGAAGCGTAATATATGTGCAATATTACATTACCGTATATACGTAGGTCTAGCTTAGTATAAATATTTGTTCTTAGGCATTGTACAAAGACACCTCTCTACAGACGGACATATTGTCTATTTATCTTTTCAAGCATCCCAGCGTTCAAGCTCTCTTTGTGCTCCTTCGTTCCTGTTTCCCTCTGAAGGCATCGTCAATGGCATCCATAAGTGCTTCTGCTTAAGGGTGTTTGTCCGCTGTCTTTTTCTTTCTCTCTTTCTTTTTCATGCGACGACCACACACACATTCAACGAACCTCCGAGCACCAGTTACTCGTAGTGCCAGAGATTTCCAACGTGTTCGGATCCGGCTTGTCCGCGGTCACTTCCGGAGCTAACATCCCTCCCACCAGCCTTTGGGATTTTACTTACTATGGGCTTCTTCCCTTTTATTGAGCCTGTTGTATCCCAAGTCTGTCTCAATTCCCTTCACCTGCGTTTTAGACCTATCCCAAGTATAAAATACTTGAAAATCACTTGTTCTTGATATGGTTTTAAGGAAGCTTCTAAAATAAGCTTATTTGTCATATACTAAATTTCGTCGACTTTTAGTACAAGTACATGCCCCAAATTCCCCCGAAAGTGGTTTGACTACGAGTTGATTGACTTATTATATGTTTAGTACAACTAAAAGGGCTTTTACTAAATTCGTGTTAACATGTCCACTAAAATACTAAATACTGTTAGTAAATTACTAAACTTTTATTTTTTAGTACATTTTACTAAAAGAGCCCCTTAATGGGCAGGTGTTTTAGTAAACCGTAAAAAGGTACTAAGCCTATTAATGTACAATTTAATATTTTTTTTACTAAAACAGTTTGGTAAATTACTAAATTGTACAGTATTTTACGAACCTAACTTCGAACCCTATGGCAGTAGATTTTACCTTAATGCCCTTTGTTCAAGGAAGAAAGAAGACGACGTTGAGCGGGAGAGCAGGACAGGTGGCATTAAGGTAAAATCCACTGCCATTAGGTTCGGAGTTAGGTTCATAAAATACTATACAATTTAGTAAATTACTAAACATTTTTAGTACATAATTCTAAAAGGAGTAGTAAAAAGGGTGTGGGCTTAGTAAAAAGAAAGAAGTTACTTTACCAGGGCGAACATTAGTATATTACTAAACTTTTTAGTAAAAATGTACTAACATGTTACTAAACTATTACTAAACATGATAGTAATTTAGTAATTTACCAAACTGTTTTAGTAAAAGTACTAAACCGTACATTTTTAATAACAATTTACTAAAAAAACTAGCCTAATGGGGTTCTTTTTGTAAAATGTACTAAAAAGTAAAGGTTTAGTAATTTACTAACACAATTTAGTAAATTTTAGCGGTCTTGTTGATACAAATTTAGTTAAAGCCCGTTCAATTGTTACTAAACCCATCAGCTTGTTAAAACCACTTTAAGACGAATTTGGACTTCCACCCAACAAATTCTGTGGAGCTTTAACTTCATTTCTCGGGATGACATACTCTATTTTTTTAACAGACTTCCTCATTTATTTGCCCTTTCTTGTAGGAAAACTAAACTCCCCCACAAGGTATTAAAGATGAGAATGTTCCGGGTGAACCAGGCAGTAGTGAATCCATCCATCCATACATACATAACTAAAATCCTGTTGCACCAGATGATTTTTTTCTCGGACACAGGCTAACTAAAATTCAGGCAGTGCCCCCCTCTCGTACAATCCTGATAGAGGGACTGATATGTTCAAATGGCGGAATAGCTGAAATCGTCTTCTGGAGGAGCCTGCGACAGGACCGACAGCATGACGAATGCCCCGAAGAGCAGGGTAACGATAGCAGTGAAGTTGACGAGGAAGGCCTCCGTCCCGTACTTGGTGAGCCCTGATGTCTCGAGAAATGTGAGCTTCTCCAGGAAGCCGAGTAATGAGGTGGCAAGGGCCAGCACATACACAAACGCCCCAAAGACGACATGCCAGGGCAGGGAATCGCTTCTCAGCCCGGCTGGTGTTCCGGGGAAGAAGAACACCAGGAACCCGTATATCCACTGAAAAATATCCACACACACAGACCCTCTTTAAGACAACGCACGTGGCAGAGTTGTACAATAGCCTACGGAACCGAACAGTATGATAAACCGCGTACCTGAAGGGCATATAGGACGATGACGCCGATCCCGAGCCAGGAGTGCAGGCTGTACAAATTGGCGATGCTGCTTTCGTTATGAAACTTGAAGGCAGCGTAGATGCCGACGATCCCCAATATCAAAGCCACGGCGTGTAGGACCAGGTGGATTACCTTATTCACCTCCTTCTTCAATGGCAACGCCTTGTAATTTATTATAGCTTCTCATCACAACAACATAATTTCAGAATACCATCGAATGCAACTAGCCTTAGTCATCAAGAATTCATGTTCTTTTTTTTTTTTCTTTCCCTTACCTTCTCCTCCTAGTATTATGAATCCGATCAGCATGAGGACAGGATGGATCTGTCAGTCATACATAACAACACATAAATGAGTTCAATAACGTCATGGGCTGGGCTTTTTCTGCAATAATTATCCGTACCACGCCCACTTTCTAAAACGTGAAGATATTATTATATCAAAATTCAAATTGACCGGTCAAATCAAAAGAGATACGGGTTTAAAATTGAGGAGTTTGGCCGACACAATTAAATCAGGTTCATAATTAGCAAAAGGAAAACGGGGCTACCAATTAGAGATAACCAATTTCCACATGGCCTCCTTATCTGGATTTTGGATCCCATACCAATAAAGGAAATCCTCAAAGAATGAAGGCAATGACAAGTTGTCGACAGCCAACCTATAAAACAAGCAAAGATATACAACAACCAACAAAGAATTTTCAACTGAAAGAGGGGAGAATAAACGTGTTCCTTGATAATTCAAGTTTAATCGCGAAATAGCCAAAGTAGTCGGATCGAAACTCATCACATCATGAATGAAAGTAAAAATCAGAAATATTAACTTCAATTTTTAAAATAACATGTAATAAACCAAAATCGGAATCGACTAAGATTTCCGAGCGACATCGATTCCTTTTTCGGACGTCTTTTGAAACTAATGACTCTTGGAATGGCCGTCCTTGCTCCTAAGCTAGTAGCGGAGGGAATTACGCAGGGGTAGGCGAGTAATTTCGCCATTCATGAGACATTTTCACCTGCTAGAGATCGGGAATGGACGCCGTGGCCGGAGACGGAATCCCGTGGCTACCCCGCACGCACGCGAACGAAAAGGAGGGAAAAGAAGGAAAGGACAGGAGATAGAGAGTCAGAATTCGGGACTCACGTTGAAGATGAGACTCTTGTTGGTGGATTCCCAGGCCAAGCCGCCGCGGAAGTCGATGCACCAGACCAGCACCATGATGGCCGCGCCTATCCCGAGCACGTGCGCCACCACCGTGAAGGGGAAGGGTCGAGTCCCTAGCGCCATCTCAGGCCAAAGGAAGCAGAAACCCTCGTTCCTTCCGCAACGGGTTTACGGAGAAGTCCAAATTGACGGGCTTCTTCTCCTTTGTCCCTTTGCCTAGCGAAAGAGAATTCTGTATATATTATGGCTCTGACCAACCTTATCGGCTACACCAATGCAACGCTGGCCGTTCTTATATGGCTCCCGGTTCCTTGGATGATTGCCACGTGTTGCTTGTCCTGGCGTTGTCAGTTGATAAGGAGTGTTCATCAGTTCCCACGGAACCGAATGCCGGCGAACACACAAGCTGGGCTCCTCGCATGGTAAAGCAATTTGGATCTCAGCCATTAATATCGTATCCGGTCGAGGGTAGGAAGGCGACAGCTTTGTCTGTTCACAATTGGTGTACACCAGCCAAGACAGGACTGGATAAGTCTGGTCCACTGAGCGCTCCCAATGCAAACCACACAGGAAAATATAATTTCAGTCGTTCTGCTAAGGCCAAATAAACCCACCGGAAGAAAACAGTTGCCCTGCAACCTATTCTTTTGAATCAGTCCAATATGAAAAAGGGTATCTAACTCAACTTGAGGTCACATGCCCTTAAACCAGAAATGAAACCCGTCTTTCTGAGCGTCGTTGAGGACTAGGATTTTTCTCTGTATCACTATCTTTATGTGACACAACTGCTAATATGAAACATGACATGCTTGCTGGTCCACAATATATCGGATAATTGGCTGGAAACTGTAGTAGTTCCCGCCACAGAATGGAAAACGCCGTGTTACTTTATGTATTTTCAGAGACAGTACCTTCGGTCTATACTAGTTATCTGCCTCAGGATTTGCAAATTATCAGTGGCTACAACATGCTCGATCTTGATCTTCCAGGATGTCTGCTGCCCCCATCACTCCAAACTAGCTTGGACTGGCTCCCGCTCCCATTTGTCGAAAAAGAAAGAACCTGAAATTAATCATACCGGAAATTAGTGACCATCCATGTACCTTATGACTGAACACATTGATGAGTTTAAACATACTCGACTTGATTTTTTGTCAATAGGTGTCCACGTGGGGACAAAGGATGCCTGTAATTTTCGATTTCCTGATGAACTAGTTTTCTGCCTTTTCTGCTCGGCTGCTCTTGTAATAGTACCACCTCGGTACTTGAAGAATTCAAGGATAGAAGGACTTCTTCTCTTGGCCGGGTTTGATAAATGGACTGCAACATCAGGATCAGGAGATGCCTCTGGCGGAAGAACCTGACGGCGCACCTTGCTCTTTTCTCTGATCCTGTTAAGGAACTCGACTGTCCAAGGCGAATCCTTGCTCAAATGAGGGGAGGAAATGGCGCTCCTAAGGGGTGTTCCCCTGTCATTGGGAGTATCTTTTCTTGCTGGCATCTCCTGTGAAGCCGCAAAGCGCCTCTCAGAAAATCTGCCCTTATTTACGTCCATGCTTCTGCAATTCTTGTTCCTAGGGAGATCATCATGATTTTGCAAACTGAGCAAAAAGTCACTCATTGACCCCGGCATAGCCTGCCAATCTCTAACATTGTTCGGGAGTGAAGTATTGAAGTCCAACGCCCCCTCCACTGGAAAAGAAGGACACTCGATTTCACCAATAGAAAATTCATGGGCATTGATGGTATATTTTGTGCCAACTTTACTCATTTCAGGTGAGAATGACATAAATTTTCCATCACCAGAGGCTACAGGGTTAGACTGGCATATTACCTTACCTCCACTTTCCTGGAGCATAACATCTGCACACTCCTGGTCTGTCCAGTCAGTAAAGTCCAAATTGTCGAAGAGTCCAAGATGATCATGGCAAACACCACTATGACCGTGCAAAGTATTTTGATTTGCAGGAATGTCACTACTTTGGGCAGATGTTTGCCCTATCTCACGGTGAAGTCCATCAAAAGCATGATCACTTAGACTTGGGGCAGTGGGGATCTGCATGTCTTCCCATATCTCTGGCAATTTGCACATCTCAGGAAGTTCACCTGTCTTGTCAATAGAGAATCTCAAATTCTGGGACAGGAGAGAGTGGTTCGTTCGAGCTTTAACTTTGTCACCATTCTCAGGATAAAGTTGTTTTCTCCCCGAGTCAAATTTATTGTGGCAAGATTTTGAGTCCGGTCCGGATGACACGGAAGAAGAACAGTCTGTCATGATAGACTGCGAATCCTCCAGCTCGCCATATTGGCAGAGGGCACTGAATAAGGAAATACTTTCATGGGGAACACCATAGCTTTCCAAGGCAGCAGCTCTACATTCATTGGACCATTCAAGAAAGTCCACCAGCATCGCCCCGGAAGACAGGATTGCATTTGCAGTTAGAGGATTAATAGAAGGGAACTTGGTCAGGAATGATTCTGCCAGAGATTCAGCTTCCGTGAGTGTAGCACAAAGACCGCCCTTTGACTTCCCCTCCATGGAAATGTAGTTTAAAATGATTTCATCAGTCAGTTCAGGTGAATACGAACAGAAGAGCTGTATGTGGATACCCAAGCCGACTGCTGCAGCATAAAGTCCATCTGATGATTCCATGACTGTAGAAACGAAGCCAATGTCTCCCTCAAATATCTGATGAATTAAACCAAAAGAGCATTGTTCAATATGTCATATCGTTCCCTTCCAACTTTTTGTGCTTATTTCTAGAGAACAAAAGCGATACAGCAAAATGCTCCAGTATTAAAAGCAACACTCACCAGGACACAGGTGCTGAAACTGAAGCTCAGAAGAGTCAAAACATTTGTAGCGATATTCTCAACATACGATTGTAACCAGGAGCACCCTTCCGTGAAACCACTAGCTTTCTTGCCAATGTTCTGGCATGTGTACCAGACAAGACAAGCGGAAGTACTGAGTATAATATCTACCGGTAGGTCGGAATCACGTTCAATAACTTGAATTCCACCTTTCTTCTCGAGAGCCAGAATCTTCTGATATGTGCTTCTTCGGGAAACTATCATTGCATCATTTGAATCTTGGGTGTTAACGACAATGGCTTCCTTGCAGAAAGAAACCTTTTTAGGCTGATAGCAATCAGACTCCGTGAGCAATGACTCCAATTGATTGGGTAAAGGCTCAACAATGAATGGCTTTGTACTTGCTACTGCTTTGTCTTCATAAGGAACAAAGTTTATTAAGTTCTCCAACTTCCCCTCATCCATGCACTCATTAGTATGTCTGAATGAGGTGTCGTCCTACATATGAATAAACTTTAGAAACAACAGAGAAAACCGGAATGAACAGATGGGTATAGACCAACTTATGACATGGAATCTTCAAATATTGCCACAAAACAGTGGATGGAGTTATTACAGGCAGAATCCATCAACTGAGTTTAATGACTAACAAAGCCAATTGAGAAGAGGATATTGCTGTCGGACAGACTTCCAGACCCAATTGAAACTCCAAGGTTCTGGTTGAATGATCTAATCCATAATGGGAGTAATGGGGCAATTTTACATCAAAACATGAAACAGGCAGAAATTAGAAAAAGAAATGCAGGAAAAAGGTTAATTCAAATGGAACATTCATTTATAGGGTTGTCCAAATGACTCCCCAGATCGACGCATGAATCAGTTAAACTTGTAACTTGAAGTAGTTATACTACACAGATCACAGGAACAAGAAGTAAGCTAAAACTTGCCATTATGTCGAAAGTGTTCGCAGGTAAGCTCACGCCGTCACAAAGTGCTGAAGAGCAACTCCACTCTTCCAGTTCAACTTTTAGAAAGTGAAGCTGAGGCAATGTAATCAAATTTGGACGAATTGACGATATCCTTGAAAAATGGCATGCACCTCCATATTCTACGATAATGCCAAACTTGTCAAAGGGAAAAGATGAGGTCATTTGCCTGAAAATGAAGTTGATTGTTTCAAATGATCACTGCCCCCTTGAGCAACACTACCGGAGAGTCATGATCAATCAAATATTTAGATTATCATTCTTCATGAAATTACCATTTGTCAATACTATGTTAAGGGAAGCAACAGAAAGTGCGTGCTTACTCGAAGGATGCCAATAAGCAATCTTTATTGAAGAGATTTTCCATGTTCACATTTGAAGAGCCATTAACTTGACAAATCTTTAGTTCATAGAATGATGAACCCATAGATGTCAACAAGCTCTTGACGCATTGCCAGAAGATGCGGTCTGCTAAGATTAAAACCTTAACTCCTCCCGTAGTATTACAGTTCGTAAGCAAAACTTCCCGGATGATAGACAATGATGGATGTGAAGACATATCAGGTCCTTGAGATGTACCGTCAGCACTTGACATAACATGTCGCAGCACACTCAATCTTGATTTGAAGCCATCAAGTTGGCATAGTTTTTCAATATATAGTCGAGCTGGTGGAAGGCCATAAAAACACATGTACCAAGCGAGCTGTTTAATTGCGCCTAGCGTGGCGAACACACCCATAAATTCAGAACATTGAATTAAATCTGGATTCTCTGAATTTGCTTTCTTCATGCAATCCATGAATACTTGGTTAGGGACTTTCAGCAAGCTATAACTATCTGTCGCCTCTGAAAGAGACTTGTGGGATGCCTTGCATCTTGAATCCCTTTCCAACAAACTGAGATAGCTCTCTTTGAGAATCTCTGCAATTGATACTATTTCATCTGATAACTTAACTGGATAAATCTTAATAAACCATGGCCCTAACCGATGCTCTGACCCAGAAACTTCTGCTTGGGACACACAAGTTGGGGGGACCTTGATGTTTGTTTCACCATGGACTTTAGCAGCATTAATGGGAGAATTCCCGGTAGTAGCTTTGGATGGATTCAAGAAGAAGTCCAGATCATCAAATGTTGACATAGATTTGTGTAGAGACGAGGCCCTGTTAGGATTCAACTCAGAAGCCAGCCTCTCAGTTTGTGGTTCATTAGAAGGCCTGCAAGAGGAACCTCCAGTAAGGCAATCATTGAACACAGAGCACTCATCTGAAAGCATGTCAAGTGGCCCCTTGCAGCCTTGTTCACTCGATTTATTAGTAGAACATTCACCGAAGATGAAATCACGTGTCAGTTTTTCAGCAGCCATGGTATCCCAGTCACTATCTATGCTACACAATTCAATAACCTCAAGCATATGTTGCCCAGAAGAAACAGAACCATCTGCATATCCCTCTTTTGCCAAAAGATGCCAATCCAAGTAAATGCCATCAGAAGCGGACGGAGGACATGCCTTCAAATTCATAAGAACTTCTTCAACAATTGTAGATAGTGGCCTCATGATTGAGCTGTCGCAGAGAACAGGAACATGCAACGATTTGAAGACGTTACACACAGGAGCCAACTCTTGACTGATAATAAGCTCCTGGAATCTATCAAGTCTGACCTCCTCCTGCAGCATCTCGTCACATGATTCAAATTCAAGTAACTTTTGAGATTGCAAGATATCAACAAGTAAAGGACAATCAACATCCAGCACTTGCACTTCCTCAAGGATGGGCAGGGTACCCGGTAGAATATAATCTCTGTTGGCCAGAGCTATTAAAAAAGTCGAGCCTTCCAATATGCTCAAAAACTCTCCATCATAAAGATTTTCACGTGAAGGTAGATTGAATTCAAGGCACTGATTTTGATTACATGGATACTCCAGAAAATACTCCTCTTTGAAAGTTAAACTGTTACTAGTTGCCAGATCATCCTTCATGGTGAGAGGAAGAGGTTCAACATCTGGAAGAAACTTCTCAAGTTCATCCTCCATGCAGATGATTGAAAAGGCTGACAAACTCATCTCATTTACTTCTAGATGAGGAAATGCAAGGTTTCCATCTGCAAGGTCATCATCTCCCTGTACAGTGGCTTCTGACTGAATGGCATGCCCTAAACTGGAGTCTACAACCAGGGACATGGTCTCTCGAGACTCAAAAGTACACTGTAGCTGAAAGCCCGGGTGATTAGCATCCTGTAAGCAGAATTAGAGTGTGAGAAGGCACTCTGAAGGCATGCACACTAGTTTGGGAGCTAAAAGCAATGACTGGATGATTGTACCCATGAAGGAATCTTTTGTTACTCACAGAGAACAAAAGGAAGGAAAGAATAAGTAATGGAAAATTATCAAAAGAAGGATTACAATGAAAAAAGTGTCCCATGGAATTTCAATGATTAATTCATCCCAGAAACTTCTGGATTGACAAACTTATTTCAACTACATCAACCAATGCTAGAAGATTGCAGATTGACTTGAAAATGACAAAACCACAAAGCTCTATTTCATCTATCTCTTTCTTTCATCTCCAACTCATTATATCATTCCTCAAATATTATACCATTCAACTGAAGAGATATTCTGGTAAACATCGAAGGATGGAGTATTATCTATCAGTAAAGCAACAAATGCCTGGGCATTCACCTCAGCATTTTCAATTTCAGAGACTTGAAAAAAGATGTCTGCGGCTTTTTGGTCAACTGATTGTGGATTTTCCTGATAAAAAGCAACAAATAAGCAAAAACAACTGGTAGTATCATAAATGCCCATGCCAGTTTTCAAGTGTATTAGGCCTACCAAACAAATTTGCAGCTCTGGTATCTCAAACTGAGGCACCTCTGCACCTCGGACACTGTTTTCATGATGAGCTTCACCCTTCTTCTGCAAAAAACAAGCCCCAGTTTGATTAACAAGTTTTCCTTTGTATGAGAGAAAATTTCTAATATCTCCCGTCTTCTTTGACTGGCTCTTCTTGCTAAAGCACATAGGACCAAGAACCATAGCCTCACAGAAGCTGACAAAAGCAACAACGTGTTAAGCTATTTCATGCACTTTTCCATGTAATTATTGCTCATCCGACGTTCAGCCTCTTATTAGTGATATCGAACTGTTCTTCCCAAATATATGTCAGATACATGGCGCCAATTGCATAGCAAATCGATCATTTCCCATACAAGACAAATTCTGACATGCCAATCGAACGACAATGCACGGTACGTCGAATCAAAACTACAGACAGTGAAAAGCGCTCATCGGAATAGACACTCAATATCAGGACCAGTTCTCGCACCTTAGAGGCTCGGTTTCCGAGACCAGGTCGAGTCCCGACGGGAGCAGCATCGAATCCTTCATCCTCCACTTCGATGAAATCGGGAAGTATATCACGGAGGATCTTCGACAGGATGGAGTCGATCGGGAAGTGATCAATCTCGCAGCACAGATCGAAAGGCGAAATGGAGTCGAAGCAGCTCTGTAGGCAGTACTCCATACACGACGGGGATGGATCCGGAGGTAGAACAGGGGGCGGAAGGTTCAGGAAGGTTAGGCTTTCTGCAGAAGGTAGAGATGGAGCCAGGGGAGAGGACGAGTCGAGGAGGAGTGATCGGCCTCGCATCCTTTCCCGGACGTTTTCTTGGTGAAAGAAAATGGCGCTAACGCATGTACGGGGGAGACTGCTTTTTATGCGAACAGGGGCCCTTTTCAGGGGATATTAAATAGTAGGCCCAATTATTGGGCTCCGCTTTGTGCATATCTAGGCCCACGGCCCAAATATCAAATGCATTGGCGATCTTAAAAGAAGTAAATGACTAATGCTTTTTATCTTAACAAATAGAAGCCGAAAAGCGAAAGGGAAAGATGACAAGATGTTGATTTGCTAGTCACTTTTTAGCTCGAGTGAGTTGGGCTCGTACACAACCTTTTGGAATCTTCATCATGAACCAAACCCCATAACAGATTGTGAAGAGCTTAACATGCAGATTTGAGTCACTTTTCTAGTTTTGCTGTGATTTTGGGGAGGTGGGTTTGATTATCACTTCTTCTCCTCATCCTTCTTCTCTTCCTTGGGCGCTTCTTCCTTCTTCTCTTCCTTCTTCTCCTCCTTCTTCTCTTCCTTCTTCTCCTCCTTCTTCTCCTCCTTGGCGGGCCCAACCGAGAGGATGTCCACCTTCCCTACCTTCTTCATCCTCTTCACCACGGCTATCGTGTCCATCTGCCCTATCACCGTCAGCTTCTGCTCGTTCATATCGGCGGCAATTGCATCCACCCCTGTTGAATCCCCACGATGTAGTGCCCTGACCAATATCGGGTAGTTTCGGAGCTCTCAAGAAAGTAACTTACCAAATATGTCAGCGGCGGCTTCGATGGCCTTCTGCTTCGTCTTGTTGTCAGTCATCGTCATGACCTTCAACACTATCTTCTGCTCGGGAAGAAAGAAGATGCATCAGGGGAAAGAAGTATGCCAACAAAACAGGAGCAGCTTAAACGAACGCGCGGGGGTACCTGCTCCATGCTGCAAATAACTCCCAACTCCACCCCGTTAGGATTCGACGAGGGAGAGAGTACCCTCTGTGAAGTCCATGCGCATGTAATATAGGAAAAAAACTTAACGACTCATAAAAGGGGAGGCTAAGTTTCCTTTATGCTCTCGGGTCTAAATCACTTTGGGAAAAGGGAAGAGGGTGGAACTTCTTGTGGTAGGGGATTCGAGGGATATGGACCGCTTGATTAGGTGATCGTACCGTCCAGCATGACCCAACGGGGAAGAACGTGTTGTCTTCTTGTCATTGCAATTTTTTTTTTAACATTTTTATTAAGGCCAAAGAGTGCGGGAAAGGCAAGGGAAAAGTGGGTGGGTGGGTAGCTTTGCTTTTCTAGAAGGGAGAGAGAGAGAGAGAGACGGGCTGGACGTCTCCTCCAACAGTGACGACACAACCCATGTTCAGGATCATGTTTGCCTAGTCAGCACCAGACCATGCATTTCTTTCGGCGCCCGCCCCTCCCCTCCCCTCCCCCCCAAATGGATAGGATGAACTGGAGATTATCTTTTATTGTCCCGTTACAATTTTAATTAAATTATCGTAAATTTTTTTAAAAACATTAAATTTAAAATATTAAACCATAAAACCGTAAAAGTTAAACCCTTAAACCATAAAACCGATCATAAACCCTAAAAGTTAAACCATAAATCTTAAATCATAAACCCTAAATGTTAAAATTTAAACCTAAACTTTAAACGCTGAATACTAAATGTTAAACTAAATATTAAATATTAAGTCATAAATTCTAAACCTTAGTAAAAATAGAAAATTACAGTATTATTAAATAATAAAATATATATTAAATAGAAATAATTTATTAACTTCTTAACGTATTAAAAGTAGTAAAACAATCTTATAATGCTAAAAATAAAAACGACCTTCAAACTAAAAACTCATTTGTAAAACCATTTTTTTATGAAACGAAGAGGATCCTACTTGCCAAATCCCCTCCTATATCCACTTCATACAACTTTTTTTTTCCTTCGTTCAAAATGCGAGACTAAAGAGCCATCGGAATGAAGCCCAAGGCCCAATGACGGAAAAACGACGTGTGGCCTGAACGACAAATTCCATGCAGAGGGAGGGAGGGTATGTGGGAGACGTGAAGCCATCAATCATCGAAAGGAAGAAGATGATCATCATGATCTGATGATGATTGGGGTGGGGGGATGATCATCCTGGCTAACCAAAAAACCGGCCTCCTTGAGTCTCTCCACCTCCCACTTTTTTTTTTTTTTTTTTTGGGTTGGTTTTGTTTAACCCTGTTTCTACCCCCTTCCATTCCTCCCCACCACTTAACCCCGCTTTCTCCTCTCCTTTTCCTTGTATTCAGGATCCGAATCCATTGAACCCCTCCCCCATTTCCTTTCCCTCTCCCATCTCCATCTCTTCCTTTGCCTTTCCTCCGCCTTTTTTCCCCTTCGTTTTTGCCGTAGTTTGCCTTTTGGTTCTTGTTCGCGGACGAAAAATGGTATGCCCGTCATGATCGTTGTCTCTGTTTCCCGTCGTTTGATCATGTTTCCTCTAACTGTTTTGTTTTTTGGTTCCCTTTCTCTTTCGCTGATGGGAAATGTAGGCGAACTCCGCGTCTGGAATGGCTGTGAACGACGAATGCAAGCTGAAATTCCTGGAGCTGAAAGCGAAGAGGATCTACAGGTTCATTGTTTTCCGGATCCAGGACCAGCAGGTGGTCATTGACAAGGTCGGGGGCCATGGGGAGAGCTATGATGACTTCACCGCTTCCTTGCCCGCCAACGAGTGCCGATATGCTGTCTTTGATTTCGACTTCATCACGGATGAGAACTGCCAGAAGAGCAAGATCTTCTTCATTGCCTGGTAAATCAACATATCCACGATTCTTCTCGATACCCTTAATGTCAGTTCTTCGCACATCAGAGTCTTCCGTCGATCAATGTCTAGGTGAAGGAGAATTCGCGAAGTCACATGTGGCTATAGCATGTGACCAACATATTCGAATGCCTAGATATAGGAACTCGCGGTATTAACGTCCTTGGAATGTCTAGGAACAGGAATTAGAGAAATTCACATGTCGCTAGTGACTGGTCTGATTTTTCAGGTCCCCAGACACCGCAAAGATAAGGAGTAAGATGGTATATGCAAGCTCCAAGGACAGGTTCAAGAGAGAGCTGGACGGTATTCAGGTGGAATTGCAAGCCACAGATCCCAGCGAAATGAGCATCGACATCATCAAAAGTCGGGCCCTTTAGATGTGGTTTCCTCCCATCGCCCATGTTCTCTTCGCTCTTTGTGGTCTTCTTTGTGTTTACAGCCACAAACAGAATGGAAAAAACAGACAGACAGACAGACAGACAGAGAGAGTTGCATGCCTTGGCTCTTGATTCTTCGTTTTTTTTAAAAAAAAAAAAATTTCTAAAGCTCATATACATTTCATTTGCGTTTTGCCCAATTCGGTGATTCGGATTGTTGCTCAATTATTCTTTGTTTGAAAAAGCAAAACAAAACAGGGAGGCCTTCTGTATCATATTTTGTCCTTTTATCTATTTCCAAGATTTCTCAGTTGACATCATGAATACCTCCAGGCCCGATGTGTAGAGACAGGCCTTGCCTGAAGGGCGACCAATAATCGGAACAAGTGATAACCTGGGTGATGTCAAGCGGAGGATTGTATCTCCGTTTTACTTTCCAAAATATTCAATTTACTACCTGAGCTGTTTGGGATTAGGACTGGGGAATTTTTTTTTGTACTCTTTGGAAGAAAGTCGCAGTTTGAATTATGTTTCGACTTTGTCCTCCATCTGATTGCATAATTTCTCGAAAAAAGCATAGTACTTGGTGAGAAATACAAATTGATCGCTTTAAATAAGATTTTAATCCCAAATGTGTACAAAATTTTGTGTGATTTACTTACTATTTCGATGGCCTCGACAAATCCCAGTACTGAAAGCTACACAGGTAGTATATGGATTTGTTTCGATCAATATGTCCCTGCTATAACATCAAAGTTCTTGTTGTTGCCTTGGGTTAAAGAGGGTCGTTTTACCAAAAAATTTCCAAAGTTGTTTGAGACATTCACTTTGTCTATTTTAGCAATAGTCACTTCTTTACAAATTTAAAGTCGATATTCGTGATACTAACTTAAGGGATTTCAAACCGTATTTATAAATCCAAACTAATTGTACGAAAGTACAAACCTCATGTCAAGTGGGTCAATAGTAATTTGTGTGAATATTCACATGGGTAGTGGAGTTTTGTACATGAATAATGTTAGTTTTTAAAAATATTTGTGAAAAATATTGTTTTAGTTTTATAAATTATCTAAATATTGTACCTAGATTTTTATTCGAAACGACGACTTTGATTTTATAAAAAAAACCAATGATTCAGTCCGCGACTATGAAAAAAATAACTAAATTATCATTTTAAGCAATGATTTTTTGATATTGAGTGATTTTTTGAGCTTTGGGTATTGGACTAAAGTCCTTGTCGAAAAGAGTAACCTTTCTTAAAAGACGTTGTTTGAATAGGCTACTTTAGTCCAATATCAAAGAAGACTAAAAAATTCCCAAATTTCTAGAAACTTTTAAAACAACGATTTATGCATAAAATCAAAATCGTTATATCAAACATTAACTTACTGCATGTATTCAAGTAATTTTGTAAACCGATACTTCATTTCACAAATTTTTTGAAGAACTAACCATAAATCCAAACAGTCCTCGTGTTTTGTTCTATTTCAGGAAAGTGAGGGAGGATGGTTTACATACATTTGCCAAGATATGACCTTCCTCTCCTCCATTTGCTTCAGCAGCAAGGAGGCTCTGGCCTTCCTTTCCCAATTATGGAGAACTGTGCAAAACTGCAACCGCAGCCCCAGCGAATTGATCTCTGCTTTGATGTCACTGCACCGCACATGCACTGCACTGTCGAACGGTTGCCAGTTGCTTTTTTTTCTTTCTCCTTTTGTCACGAGCAACCGGGGGGGGGGGGGCAGGGGAATGCAGAAAAGCCTCGTCATTTCCGCATTTTCATTGTGGGCCAGCTGCTGGGCCACGGCCGCATTCGTCTCCACTGAAAAGCATCTTTCAATTACCGGGCATCGAATTTAATAGGCAAATTATCGATATTTGGCCCCAACTATAGGCCAACTTTACGTTTTGTCATATCGTTTAAAATTTTTTTGATTTGACCTTAAATCAATTTTAATTTTCGATTTAGCCTTATTCGTAACGGACGTTACGATTCGGTGACGTGTCTGTTACTATTCCTTTTATTACATTAAATAATTTGACACGTCATTTTGTTTTCATACGTGGACATTAATAAATAAAAAAATAAAAAAGGCTCTCCCCTCCCCTCCCCTAGGAAGCTTTACCTCCCTCTGATGTCCTCGTCTCCTCCGACGACACGTTCTCCGTGATTTTCTTTCCGATCAACGATAACCCCTACTCCTTCACCATCAACAGGAGGTTGCTGGAATTCGGGGTGGGGCAGGGGCGAGGGGGAGGGGGAGGGGGTGGGTGTGGGGGCAGGAAGGGGCTGGGGAGGGGGAGGGGCTGGGGAGGGGGAGGGGCTGGGTGTGGGG
Source organism: Melastoma dodecandrum (assembly GCA_029817715.1). Taxonomy (NCBI): domain Eukaryota; kingdom Viridiplantae; phylum Streptophyta; class Magnoliopsida; order Myrtales; family Melastomataceae; genus Melastoma; species Melastoma dodecandrum. The sequence goes on from JARUPY010000561.1 coordinate 60,462, forward strand.
GAAGTTTTGGGGGAAGAGAAAGGGGGGAGGGAGAGGGTGACGATGAAATTTTTGGGGGAGGGGGAGGGAGTAGGTGTGGGGGGGCAGTTTTGAGGGAAGGGGCGAGAATGATGGTGGGGGCAAGGGGGAATTTTGGGGGAGGGGGGAGGGAGACGGTGACCATGGGGCTGGGTGTGGGGGAAGTTTTGGGGGAGGAGAAAGGGGGGAGGGAGAGGGTGACGGTGAATTTTTTGGGGGAGGGGGAGGGAGTAGGTGTGGGGGGCAGTTTTGAGGGAAGGGGCAGGGAAGATGCGAGGGTGATGGTGAGGGCAAGGGGGAATTTTGGGGGAGGAGGGAGGGAGACGGTGACCATGGGGGGAAGGGAAGTTACAGGGCCATGTAAGCATAATTTATAAGTCAAAAGACTACGTGGACAATAATATTATCGACGTTAGAGACACGTCACCGAATCGTAACGTCCGTTACGAATAAGGCTAAATCGAAAATTAAAATTGATTTAAGGCCAAATCAAAAACTTTTTAAACGATATGACAAAACGTAAAGTTGGCCTATAGTTGGGGTCAAATATCGATAATTTGCCAATTTAATACAATAAACTACAATGAATATGGGCTATGTAAAGAGCTACGGAAAGCGACTGGTCTGAACTGTCCCGCACACCCACCCTTTCCCAGGTTACGTCACGTGGACGGCACGTGACCCTCACCTGCTTCCCCCCTCCCCTTAGGGCACACAGCACGCGCACCTCCTTCCTCGTGTACTTCCTCCGCCTAACCGAGCCAGGAACACCCCGTCCCCGTACCCCCCTTGCGCGTACTTTACACCAACATAGGAAAGCGCGTATCCCTTCCCCTTCCAAAGGATTTCCCGAATTTCCCCCCATTTCAAAATTTCAATTTTCCACCAATCCAAACGTCCGTCCGACGCCGTTAACTTCCTCCCTCCCTCCCTCCTTTTTATAATCCCTCCGTTTCAACACTAGCAAAAACCCTTCCTAGACCTTTTCTCCCTCCTTCCCGTCTCATCCCCTGCGAAAGAAGATGCGTGAGATCCTTCACATCCAGGGGGGGCAATGCGGCAACCAGATCGGCGCCAAGTTCTGGGAGGTGGTCTGTGCCGAGCACGGGATCGACTCCACCGGCAGGTACCAGGGCAACAACGAACTCCAGCTCGAGAGGGTTAATGTCTACTACAATGAGGCCAGTTGCGGGAGGTTCGTCCCCCGTGCCGTCCTCATGGATCTCGAGCCCGGCACCATGGACAGCGTCAGATCTGGTCCCTACGGTCAGATCTTCAGGCCTGACAACTTCGTCTTTGGCCAGTCCGGCGCTGGGAATAACTGGGCCAAGGGGCACTACACCGAGGGTGCCGAGTTGATCGACTCGGTTCTCGATGTTGTTCGCAAGGAGGCCGAGAACTGTGACTGCCTGCAAGGTAACCTGGCGGCCTCCCTCGTCTTCTAGCTATACTTGTATTCACGGTTGTTAGGGCTTGTAGCGTGTGGTTGCCGTTCTTCTTAGCTTTGAATTTGGCGTAGATAAAGCCTTGGAGTAACTGGGGTCGGGATTTTACTTCGTTACTGATTTCTCGTCCGTTTGGTTGTTTTAGCTGTACCCTATGAAGTAAAAAACTACTATAATACCGCAGATCTGTGTTGGTGCTCTCTCTTGTTAGTCGTCCGCCTGGATTCTGATTTCATGTTCTGTTCATCTTTTCTTTCTTTCGTTAGGCTTTCAGGTCTGCCACTCCCTCGGTGGCGGAACTGGCTCAGGCATGGGCACCCTTCTCATCTCCAAGATACGTGAGGAGTACCCTGACAGGATGATGCTGACGTTCTCAGTCTTTCCCTCTCCTAAGGTCTCCGACACTGTCGTTGAGCCTTACAATGCGACGCTTTCCGTGCACCAACTTGTTGAGAATGCTGACGAGTGCATGGTCCTGGATAATGAGGCTCTCTACGATATCTGCTTCAGGACTTTGAAGCTCACTACTCCTAGCTGTGAGTGCTCTTCATTATGACATCCTCACTGTCTTTCCATTAATTTAATGGATCAATCTTTGCATTGCAGTTTTTGCTTGATGCCCAATTGTTACTTTCCCTTAAGAGTGTACCACTTGAGCATGTGTGCCTACTGGCATATCTCTGTCATGGATGCATGTGATGTCAGGATTACAGTTGAAATGTTAATTAATTTGGATTGCATTATCCTGTTGTGAAATATTATCCTAGTTAGGTAAACACCTTGGTGAGTAGCAGATGCATCCTTAAAATTAGATCTGTTCCTCATCTGACATGCCACCTGGATTCTTTGCTTTGAAGTCAAGTCAACCAACCTAACCAATGATTTTATTATCTTTCATAAGTTTGGGATCTCTTTTATGTTCTCAGCCGTCACATGTTGTGTAAGTTTCCTTCATCTGTCATGCATTTATTAAATGTTATTAAGGTCACTAGAGATGCTATACTTGGGTATCCTTGGTTGGTGAATTCAATTACTTGATCTCAATTATGTTAATACTTTGGTGCAGTTGGAGATTTGAACCACCTGATATCAGCCACCATGAGTGGGGTGACTTGCTGTCTCCGTTTCCCTGGACAGCTCAACTCTGACCTCCGAAAGCTGGCAGTCAACCTTATCCCTTTCCCTCGTCTCCACTTCTTCATGGTTGGGTTTGCTCCCCTAACATCTCGTGGGTCGCAGCAGTACCGTGCCCTGACTGTCCCCGAGCTCACTCAGCAGATGTGGGATGCAAAGAACATGATGTGCGCCGCAGACCCCCGTCATGGGCGATACCTGACCGCCTCGGCCATGTTCCGTGGCAAGATGAGCACCAAGGAAGTGGATGAACAGATGATCAACGTCCAGAACAAGAACTCCTCATACTTTGTTGAATGGATCCCGAACAATGTGAAATCCACTGTCTGCGACATTCCCCCGACCGGTCTGAAGATGGCCTCTACCTTCATTGGAAACTCAACCTCGATCCAGGAGATGTTCCGCAGGGTCAGCGAGCAGTTCACGGCCATGTTCAGGAGGAAGGCTTTCTTGCATTGGTACACTGGGGAGGGAATGGATGAGATGGAGTTCACTGAGGCAGAGAGCAACATGAATGACCTCGTGTCCGAGTACCAGCAGTACCAAGATGCCACGGCCGATGAGGAAGGATACGAGTACGAAGACGAGGAGGACGTCCAGGAGGAGGAAGCCTAGGTGTTTGTTAGTGTTCCGTCTCTTTTCCTGTGACACATTTCTAGTAGTTGAAAGTTGTTTGGGTTTTCTTGTGGTGTGTTCTAGGGCCACACACAGGACTGAAAAGATGAATCCTTCTATGGATCCATCAATTTGTGTTGTTCCCAACTCCTTGACAGGTTCTCCTAGCTGTGCTATGTCTGTCTGTCTCTGTGGTTTTCTGGTCATGAACTAAGATTGAGTGTATTAGGCCTTCCGGACCTCATACTTACGCTGTCTCATTAATCGTCTAGCCTGCCAAGGGCTTTTATGGCGATTTGGCCTGACGAATTCATTCCTCCCGGACTCTTCTGCATAACGAGGCTTCCCCACAACGGGAAGAAATTGAAGCCAGAAGGGAATCAGGTAAGGCGGTAAAACTTCTCCCTCAGCCCTTCGTTCCGATGCTTGTTTTAAAGTTACCGAGTGTCCAAGAAATTACCAAGGTAGAGAACTGCTTGCTTGCATTTGATTAGGCCACGGATCACAATGATTTGTTCAACGAAGATGATAACTGATTCTCTATGAGAGAATAAGTCGAGAACTTTCTTCTTTCTAATCTTATATATCAAATAACGAGATTTGTTCTAAAATAAAGTTAGTCCACAAAATATTCCTCAAATAGGTTAGTCTTACTTAAAATTTCTCGACTAAAGTTGGTAAGTCGGAGTACATAAATTCGATTTTGATAATACAAATAAATTGGAGTCATATATTTCAACTTTAGAGTCTATGAACTAAAATCGAAATCACAGTCTCCGCCTTTGTGGCACGATGTCACTGGCCATTAACTCAGGGTCAGGGACTCTGATTGACTCCAAAATCGAAGTCAATTACTTCAATTTTAGTCGAGGTCCAATTTAGCGGCATACCAAAATCGGAATGAAGGACTTCGATTTTAGGAAAGTTGAAGTCAGTGACTTAGTAAGTCGGAGTCTTCAGTTCCGAGTTTAGCTATCAAAGAAGTTGATTTTACTCACTCCAATTTTCATCTGAGGTCCCTGGCACTCAAAACTTATGGTTTAATTTCAAACATGTCCATACTTTCAAAATGTCCACACACCTAAAAATAAGTCAAATAAACAAATACATGACATATCTAAGATTGTTCATATATCTAATTTAAACAACATCATTCATATATCTAGTTTAAACAACATCATTGTTAGTCCTGGTTTTGATGATGAGCTTGAGAAGCTAGTCGCTGTAACACTTCGCTTATTCTTAGTGATGAGCTTGAGAAATGTGTTGCTGAACCACAGCAAGTAACATTTACAGTTTGCTGCTTTACAGTAAAATGTTACTGTGATTTTACGCATAAACACTGAAAATATGGAAACATATTTTCTAATATTCACATTTTATTTTGGGCTAATTCAGAATATTCGTCTGAGTGTCCAAGTTCATTTAATCTAGCTTAATGATCTCATTATAAATGTTTAGGCATCTAAATATTGCGAGATTAGCTTTCCAAGTTTAATTTTGGAAACAAAATATTTCTTGGATATCCTGCAGCAATGTTACGCTGCAACATAAGCAATGTGTCGTTACACTTAAGAAAAACCTTGCTGCATTACAGCGAAACTATTCTGCGTTATTGCGCTGACGAAGGAATAATTATTATTCCAGATTTGCTTATTGCAGTCTAATTATATTTAATGATTAAATATATTATCTGATTAGGATAATCACGTGATTAATGATATCAATAATCATTATTTAATCTGATAAGATTATACGTGCAAGGAATATCATCAATGATTTCCTTCCCTTCTTGGTCATTATGACCGTTGAGCATCCTGTTACAGATCCACTATTACAGCGTCCTGTATTCTGATTTTAGGAAACAAATTATTCGTTTTTGGGAAATCGATTATTTGTTTCGTTCCTTTTTATACCAGACGACCCTCACATAATCTCTTGACGTTTTCGAACGTTTTCTAAGTGGGCTGAGTGGCTGAGTGGTCTGAGTGGTCTAAGTGGTCGACGGAGAGCGGAAGGTGCTAAGTGTCTCCTGGTTTTTATTGCTCGCGAGGGTATCAAGGGGCTGAGTTCAGATTCCTTGATCGTCGTGAGAGGGACTAGGTGTCCTCCGTGCGTTCAACGAGCAGCCGGCGAATCGTCTGAGGGAAGCTAAGTGAATACCTGTGCTGATTGCAGTAACCGGTCGCTGACCCATCGGCAAGAAGCCGTTCTTGTCGTGTCTTTTTGCAGGGAAGTCTCGAGCCCACGGAGTTTGAGCAGTTAGACACGCACTTGCGGGTGCGCGCCAGAAGTCTCGTGCCTGCAGGGTAGAGCAGGAGGTGGGAACGCCGCCGGAGTGGAAAGAGTTCCTCCCGAGCACAGGGGTGCTGTGCAGAAGTCTTGAACGCCTGATACAGAGGGTTAGTAAAGCAGGTTGCGTGGAAGCCAACGGATCGGAAAATTCCACCCTAGGCACTGGGTGTGCAGTGCAGTGAGTCACGACTGTGGTAACCGTGCACGTCCGAACTGAGTGTAGGACGGATACCTTCTAAGTGGTATTTGTGGTTCTCTTTGTGATCTTTGTGGTTCTCTTTGTGATCTTTGTGGTTCTTCTCTTCGTGATCTTTGTGGTGATCTATTTGATCAACTTTGTGGTTGTCTCTCCTGCCCTTATAGACAGGATCATCCTGAGAAGGGACGAAATCTTTGTTGAAATCCTCTTCTGAGCAAACAAGTGCCGAAGCATTCCTTCGCTGTGAAGCAGAAACGGGCTGCTCTATGAGAAGCCATTCTTCACTGTAAGGAATTATCTGTGAGGATTTATATACTAACACAACGTTGTCTCTCTGCTTTGATAGTCAGGTTTATATTAAGCGACAACGAGCTGTGTGCGAATCCTTTGAGCAAGCAATTGTTGAGCGTGAGCATCATTCTGCTGGACACGAGCAGACGTCCCTTGTGTGAGGAGCTGACCGTTGTCAGGAGTGATCATCTGTTGTACGGGATTCTAAATCTCACTTTGTGAGAAAAACTTACGCCTAGTGCAAGGGCTCTTTGCACCCATTATTTTCAAATAGTGGAATCACCTCTACGGTGGAAAGTGGACGTAGGTCGATTAAGGCCGAACCACTATAAACTACTGTGTCCCTTACGATCGCGTAAACACTAGTACGAGAATCCAACGATTAAGTCGTAACGGTTACAGCAAAGCAGTTCTCATTCTGAGAAACGTTCTGCTGTGATACAGTACGCTTCCGCTGACACTGAGAAAGGGCGAAAAAGTTATAAACACTAATTCACCCCCCTCTTAGTGTTCCTGAACGATCCAACAATTGGTATCAGAGCGGGTTTGCTGGAAAGCTTTCTGTGTGATTGCTAGTACAGAACTCTGTTGCTGAACCAAAACAGCTTGTTGCTGACAGTCTTACATTAAGCACAGTAAGGTGCTGCTGAGTACTGAACAGAATGTCAATGCTCTTGACTGATGGTCATTCGACCGAACGTCCACCGCTCTTTGCAGGACAACACTTCTCATTTTGGAAAATGAGAATGGAGTTGTTCATTGGAGCAAAAGAAGCCGATTGCTGGCATATTATTATGGAAGGAGATCTAATAGTTCCTCCACCTAATCCGAACGACATTCGGCATGAAAATGAAAGGAAGAGAACTATTTCTCTCAATACTAAAGCAAGGCACTATTTAGTGTGCGCTCTTGCTGGAAACGAATTCAATCGCGTCTCTACTTGTAAGACGGCGAAAGAAATGTGGGATAGACTTGCTTTGATCTATGATGGAACAGAACAAGTCAAGGAATCCAAAGTGAATGCATTAGTAACTCAATACGAAGCATTCAAGATGAAAAAGGATGAGTCAATAAATCAAATGTTTGATAGACTCACCGAAATCACTAATGCCATGGAATCACTTGGCAAAACAATTTCTAATTCTGAGTTGGTCAGAAAGATACTTCGCTCTTTGCCTAAAACTTGGGAAGCCAAGAAAACGGCAATCGAAGAAGCAAAAGACTTAACGAGCTTAAGTCTTCAACAGCTACTTGGTTCTCTTGTCGCTTATGAGAATGATAACAAGTTTGCTGAAGAAAAGAAATCCAATGCTGTTGCATTTAAAGGAAATGTCGAAATGTCCGATGAATCGGAGGATGAATCTTCATCTGATTCTGAGGATGAAGTCTCCTTGATGGCAAGGAAATTCAAAAGGTATCTTCGCAAAAATCGCTTTAAGGGAAAGCGAGATATTAAAAAGAAGAATACTAAACCACACCAAAGTAAATGTGGTGTATGCTATGAGTGCAACAAACCTGGTCATATGCGACCAGATTGCCCACTTTTGAATGAGAAGGGCAAATCTTCACAATACAAGAAAAATGCCATGATGGCATCTTGGAGTGATAGTGATGAGGAATCAGATCAGGATGACGAAACAGCACACATCTGCTATATGCGCAAACTGATGCTGAAACTGAGAAGGTAAACGCTTTCTCACCTTCTGATCTATCTGCTGAAGATATTGAGAATCTTTTCTCGGAACTCTATGATAAAATTGAGTCTTTATCCGCAAACAATAAAGCCCTTAAGAAGGAAAATAAATTCTTGAGTGCAGAGAACGCTTCTCTCAAGGAAGAGTTATCAGCAAAGGCTAAGAAAGCGGTAAAGAAGCTTTCTGAATCCAAATCAAAGATTGAGGAATTGCAGCAGCAACTTGATGCAGTGAACAACAAAACTAAATTATGTATGCATGAGATGCATGCTCTTGGAAATGAGAAACATTCACATAATGGGAAATATGTTCCTCCTCATGTTAGGAATGGCGAGTCTCATTATATTATTCAAAGGCTACCTTGACTTTGCTACTACTGTAGAAGGCCAGATCATTTCATTAAAAATTGCCATGTGCGGCGAAATGATATGCGTGGCATTTCTTCTAAAGTTGATGGTTCTATTGTCAAATGGAAAGAACGACTCACTTAAGTTCTTTCTCTATTTCTGGGATGCTTCAAGTCCATCGCTAAGGACCATGTATGGAACTTAGATAGTGGCTGTTCGAGGCACATGCCAGGAGATGTCTCCTTATTCTCCACACTGGTTTTCCAAGATGGTGGTGCTGTTACTTTTGGTGATAATGGAAAAGGGATGGTTAAAGGAACATGAACCATTTGCTGTTCTGACTCCCTCACCATTGAAGGAGTTCTTTACGTCAAAGGACTCCTGCACAATTTGATTAGTATTAGTCAATTGTGTGATTAGGGCTATCATGTTGCCTTCGATGAGAAAACATGTACTGTTTCACGGGATGATGTTACGTGTTTCATTGGTGAACGCAAGAAAAACATCTATATCCTGTCTTTTAAGAACATCTCCGCTGGGGAAAATTGTCTCATGTCCATTAAGGATGAAGCAACTCTTTGGCACCGAAGGTTGGGACACGCAAACTATGACTTGTTGTCCAAACTAGCCAGAAAAGATGCTATTAAGGGATTACCTAAAATCAAGTATGACAATAACAAGATATGTAATGCTTGTGCTATTGGCAAACAAACAAAGGTATCTTTTAAAAGCAAGAATATGATTTCAAGCAAGACTCCGCTTGAATTACTTCATATGGACTTATTTGGTCCAACAAGAACTCAAAGTCTTGGAGGTAAACGTTATGGATTAGTTGTGGTAGATGACTTCTCCAGATTCACTTGGGTTAAATTCTTTGCTCACAAGAGTGATGCGTTTGCAACCTTTGAAACGTTACTCAAACAACTTCAAAATGAGAAAGGTGTTTCTCTACGAAGTATTAGAGCGGATCATGGTACCGAATTTGAAAACCATGACTTTGCTTCATTTTGTGAAGAATATGGTATTAATCATAATTTCTCTGCTCCATACACTCCACAGCAAAATGGAGTTGTAGAGCGAAAGAATCGAACCTTACAAGACATGGCGAGAACCATGTTGCTGGAAAGTGAGGTTGCTAAAATTCTTTGGGCTGAAGCTGTAAGAACAGCATGCTACATCTCAAATCGTATTCATTTGAGACACTCATTAGGTAAAACTCCTTATGAGTTATATAAAGGCAGAAAGCCTAATATCTCATACTTTCATCCATTTGGAAGCAAGTGCTATATCTTGAGACCCATCAAAGATGGTGTCGGAAAGTTTGATGCTCGATCTGATGAGGGCATATTCTTAGGATATTCCCTAACGAGCAAAGCATATAGAGTTTTTAATAAAAGAACTCTAACTGTTGAAGAGTCTATCAATGTTAAGGTTGACGATTCTCCGACACAGGAGGAAGTTGCTGTGGATGCAGCAGCACAATCCTCAACAACAGTATCAAATGAAACATCATAGCAAACGATTGCTGAACATAATCCGAACGGAAACACTGTAGCAGATGTACAACAAGTGCCTACTACACTTACTGAAAATGCTTCTGGTGGCTTCCAGGATATACAAATAGAGGATCGTGTTCCTTCTTTATATAAGAAAATGCATCCTATTAACCAAGTAATATTATCATTGCACACAGGAGTGCGAACCCGACATACAGCAAACCTGTACTGTGAATACTCTGCTTTTATCTCTCAAGATGAACCTCAAGGCATTGATGATGCGCTTGATGATCCCAATTGGATTCATGCAATGCAAGAGGAATTGAACCAATTTGAGAGAAACAAAGTTTGGAATTTAGTACCTAGACCCAATGATCGTTCCATTATTAGAACAAAATGGGTTTATCGTAATAAACTTGATGAGTCTTGAAATATTGTAAGAAACAAAGCTAGACTTGTAGCAAAAGGTTACTCTCAAGAAGAGGGTATAGATTATGATGAGACCTTTGCTCCTGTAGCACGTCTTGAGGCAATACGTCTACTCTTAGCGTATGCTTGCTATAATGACTTTAAGTTATTTCAAATGGATGTGAAAAGTGCATTCCTTAATGGTGATCTAAAAGAGGAAGTGTATGTTGAACAACCTCCTGGATTCACCGACCCAAAGTATCGTAATCATGTTTATAAGCTTTCTAAAGCCTTGTATGGGCTTAAGCAAGAACCAAGAGCATGGTACGAAAAGCTTAGTTCTTTTCTCATCGAGAAAGGATACAAGCGTGGAAAAATAGATACAACCTTGTTTCTTAAGAAACATGATGCTGATCTTTTAGTTGCTCAAATATATGTCGATGACATTATATTTGGTTCAACTAATGAAAAATTATGTACCGAATTCTCTGATCTAATGAAAGGAGAATTTGAAATGAGTCTAATGGGAGAATTAACCTTCTTTCTTGGACTTCAAATCAAACAATCCAAAGATGGAATTTTTATCCATCAAGAAAAATACAGCAAACAGTTGCTCAAGAAATTTAATCTTGAGAATGCTAAACCTCTGTCAACTACGATTGGTAGTAATACCAAAATTGAGAAAGATGAGGATGGAAAGGAAATTGATTCCAAATCATATAGGCGCATGATAGGATCATTACTCTATCTTACTGCTTCGAGACCTGATATCATGTTCAGCGTATGCTTATGCGCTAGATATCAATCTGCTCCAAAAGAGTCACATCTTGCTGCAGTTAAGAGGATCTTTCGATACCTCGCAGGAACTGTTAGCTTAGGCCTATGGTATCCCAGAGGATCATTGCTGGATCCTATTGGATATTCAGATGCCGACTATGCTGGATGTCGCATTGATAGAAAAAATACATCTGGTACTTGTCAATTACTAGGAAATATGTTGATTTCCTGGTTCTCTAAAAAGCAGACATCGGTTGCTTTATCTACAGCAGCAGCTAGTTGCTGTGCCCAGTTGCCCTGGATGCGGCAACAACTTGAAGATTACGATCTTCATTTTGATAGTATTCCAATAATGTGTGATAACACAAGTGCAATTAATTTATCACGAAATCCTGTCTATCACTCAAGATCTAAGCATATTGAGTTGAGACATCATTTTCTTCGTGACAATGTGCAAAATGGCAATGTTGATATTCAATACATTAATACTGAGCAACAGCTTGCTGATATTTTTACTAAACCACTTGATAAGGAGAGCTTTAACTATCTACGGAATGAGTTAGGAATTTGTAATCCTCACTCATAAGATAAAACGTAAGAATATCTTCTCTCTTGGTAGAGAATTATTTGTTGCCTAAATTTGGTGATTTACATACCATCTCCTCCATATTCTCCACTTTCTAAAATTAAAAAAAAAAAATTTCCAAATGCATAAACCGCTCATCTCTTTTTAAACAACAAATCGAAACCTCCTCATTCTTACCCATTTTTCTCTCAAAACCCTAAAATCACTCGATTCCCATCAACCATGGCACCAAAATCGGCAATGTCCGCCAAGGGGAAGGCAACCCCCAAGAAACGGTCCAAGGTTGTGGTCGCAACTTCCAAGGTTTCTCGTTTTGAGGAACAACCCCCTGTTTCTTAGGGGGAGACGCCCGTTGCTCCGGCACCAACTGAGGTCGGCACCGATGGTAAGGCTAAGACAACTCCTGTCAAAGTCTCCAAGGGTCCCTCCGCTGGCTTAAAGGTCAGCACCTCTGACAAAATTTCTCCGACAAAGGTCGATACTACTATGTCTGAAAAATCGGTGGATGAGGAAACTCTCCCTGATGTTGAAAAATCGGAAGGAGGACTTTTGGAAGAAAATCAAAGAACTTCTGAAAAGGATGACTCCTCACCTACTAAGGTGGATGCTGTCTCTGAGGGTGACCAAACTTCGAGCAACAAGGATATGTCTCAGGATGAGGAGACAGAGTTGCCTAAGGGGAAGGATCTCTCTGAGGATGCTGGGGATGAGATTGAAGTTACTGATGTCCATCTCCCTGAGAAAGCACACTCTTATGTCCCTGGTGTTGCTTCTCGTACCAGAGGAAAGCGTTCCTTACCAGGTACTCCGAAAACTGATCCCACTGGATCTAAAAAGCAAAAGCTTGCTACAGACTCTGATGTCTTCTTGCCTGAGATTGATCAATATGTCTCCATGGCTGAACTAAATCGCATTCTTGCTGATGACTTGATGCCAAATAGAAATTTGGAAACAAGGAATGTTACTGCTTGTAAGAGAGTAGACTTTGATTGGCTTACTGCTCATCAGGTGACCATTGCTGACTTGTTTGATCGGCTTAGTTGGAAAACCTTCTGTGAGTTCAATGAGATAGGGTCTATCTCTAAGGTGAAACAATTCTATGAGAATCTGACTTTTTACAAGGAGGATTCGAATATCAAGTTCATTAGGGCCATCGTCGATGGAAAAGTGCTTGTTTACTCTGTCTTTGACATATGTCGCATTTTTAATGCAAATCTTGTCAACAATCTGAGAGTTATCAATGAAGGCAAGTTGGAAGCCTATCAGCTCATCAATGACGGAGTCCCTATCACACCCTCTGGCTATCTACAGAACACCTCTTTGAGCTTCAGCAACAGAATGCTGCACAAAGTGGTGATGTCTTGTTTGGCACCAAGGGTTGGGAGTGTTGATTCTGTTATGCCTCGTGATTGGAACTTGCTGGTCCATCTTAAGAAGGGCATTCCTGGAAATCTTGGAAGTATCATCTTCAGCCATATGGCTTCGTGCATTAAGGATGAGAATAGGGGTCTCCCTTTCATGAATGTGATCACAACTCTCCTGAAGCATTATGATCTTGATGCTACTCCTCTGAACAAAATGGACACCTGGACAACTCAGGTTATTGGAGCTGCCTCCGTTGAAAGCATGGGTTACCAGTTTGTTGATGGCACTTTCGTTAAGAAGCCTTCCAAGCGAGAGATCGCTGCTTGTGTACACGGCAAAGCTGCTCCTGCTGAAAAGCATAGGCATGTTAAACGCGAGAAGACCACTACTGGTGCACAGGATGATGCCTCTTACTCCAAGCTCATGGCCACAATCTGTGATGAGATCAACTTCACCAGGCGTTGTCTCCTGGAAAGGATGGATGGCTTTGGTGAAAGGCTGACTAAGCTGGAGAAAATGACTGAGGAGATGATGAATGTTGTTAAGGAACTCCCGCACGAGGATTGAGATGACTCTCCTTGTTGTGGTTTGAAATGTTTCTTTTAAAAAACTTTGAAGTGGATTGAGTATCTCTCCACTATGTTTCTTTTGAATGTCTTCAAACTGTTTGACTTTGTTTGGGTGCTTTGCAATTTTTGCAGCACAAGTATATTTGCCGTTTCCATTTTATCCTCCATTTCTTTTTGATATGACAAAAAGGGGGAGAAGTGTGTTGCTACTTGCTACTGCCTGCTTACTCTCAGGGGGAGCTTGCTTAATTTCAGGGGGAGTTGAGTTTGTGTTTCAAGCTCTATGATCTATTCCCTATGCGCTTCGTGTTTTGTCATCATCAAAAAGGGGGAGAATGTTAGTCCTGGTTTTGATGATGAGCTTGAGAAGCTAGTCGCTGTAACACTTCGCTTATTCTTAGTGATGAGCTTGAGAAATGTGTTGCTGAAGCACAACAAGTAACAATTACAGTTTGCTGCTTTACAGTAAAATGTTAATGTGATTTTACGCATAAACACTGAAAATATGGAAACATATTTTCTAATATTCACAGTTTATTTTGGGCTAATTCAGAATATTCGTCTGAGTGTCCAAGTTCATTTAATCTAGCTTAATGATCTCATTATAAATGTGTAGGCATCTAAATATTGCGAGATTAGCTTTCCAAGTTTAATTTTGGAAACAAAATATTTCTTGGATATCCTGTAGCAATGTTACGCTGCAACATAAGCAATGTGTCGTTACACTTAAGAAAAACCTTGCTGCATTACAGCGAAACTATTCTGCGTTATTGCGCTGACGAAGGAATAATTATTATTCCAGATTTGCTTATTGCAGTCTAATATATTTAATTCTGATTCTGATAATCACGTGATTAATGATATCAATAACCATTATTTAATCTGATAAGATTATACGTGCAAGGAATATCATCAAAGATTTCCTTCCCTTCTTGGTCATTATGACCGTTGAGCATCCTGTTGCTGATCCACTATTACAGCTTCCTGTATTCTAATTTTAGGAAACAAATTATTCGTTTTTGGGAAACCGATTATTTGTTTCGTTCTTTTTTATACCAGACGACCCTCACATAATCTCTTGACGTTTTCGAACGTTTTCTAAGTGGGCTGAGTGGCTGAGTGGTCTAAGTGGTCGACGGAGAGCGGAAGGTGCTAAGTGTCTCCTGGTTCTTATTGCTCGCAAACTGCGTGCGAGGGTGTCAAGGGGCTGAGTTCAGATTCCTTGATCGTCGTGGGAGGGACTAGGTGTCCTCGGTGCGTTTAACGAGCAGGCGGCGAATCGTCTGAGGGAAGCTAAGTGAATACCTGTGCTGATTGCAGTAACCGGTTGCTGACCCATCGGCAAGAAGCCGTTCTTGTCGTGTCTTTTCGCAGGGAAGTCTCGAGCCTACGGAGTTTGAGCAGTTAGACACGCACTTGCGGGTGCGCGCCAGAAGTCTCGTGCCTGCAGGGTAGAGCAGGAGGTGGGAACGCCGCCGGAGTGGAAACAGTTCCTCCCGAGCACAGGGGTGCTGTGCAGAAGTCTTGAACGCCTGATACAGAGGGTTAGTAAAGCAGGTTGCGTGGAAGCCAACGGATCGGAAAATTCCACCCTAGGCACTGGGTGTGCAGTGCAGTGAGTCACGGCTGTGGTAATCATGCACGTCCGAACTGAGTGTAGGACGGATACCTTCTAAGTGGTCTTTGTGGTTCTCTTTGTGATCTTTGTGGTTCTCTTTGTGATCGTTGTGGTTCTTCTCTTCGTGGTCTTTGCGGTGATCTATTTGATCAACTTTGTGGTTGTCTCTCCTGCGCTTATAGACAGGATCATCCTGAGAAGGGACGAAATCTTTGTGGAAATCCTCTTCTGAGCAAACAAATGCCGAAGCATTCCTTCGCTGTGAAGCAGAAACGGGCTGCTCTCTGAGAAGCCATTCTTCACTGTAAGGAATTATCTGTGAGGATTTATATACTAACACAACGTTGTCTCTCTGCTTTGATAGTCAGGTTTATATTAAGCGACAACGAGCTGTGTGCGAATCCTTTGAGCAATCAACTGCTGAGCGTGAGCATCATTCTGCTGGACACGAGAAGACGTCCACTGTGTGAGGAGCTGACCGTTGTCAGGAGTGATCATCTGTTGTACGGGATTCTAAATCTCACTTTGTGAGAAAAACTTACGCCTAGTGCAAGGGCTCTTTGCACCCATCATTTTCAAATAGTGGAATCACCTCTACGGTGGAAAGTGGACGTAGGTCGATTAAGGCCGAACCACTATAAACTACTGTGTCCCTTACGATCGCGTAAACACTAGTACGAGAATCCAACGATTAAGTCGTAACGGTTACAGCAAAGCAGTTCTCATTCTGAGAAACGTTCTGCTATGATACAGTACGCTTCCGCTGACACTGAGAAAGGGCGAAAAAGTTATAAACACTAATTCACCCCCCTCTTAGTGTTCATGAACGATCCAACAATCATTCAAACAACATCATCCAAACCATCTATATCAAAACATCTCAATGTCTACTACTATTTCTTCTTAGAACGCCCCACATATCTCAGATTGTACGACCTTCTATTTTGCTCCAATTCTATCGAAGGTTCCGAGGGGAAAAATGTGTGAGTTAGGATGTCATCATGTTATATGGATCATCCACAAAATAAGTGAACTACTTGCTTGACTTGAGAGGAGTCGGGGCAGTTCTCGACGAAGATGCGTGGGTGAGTACAGGAGTGAGGTACATGTCTCATAGTTGACTCTTCAATCACTTGGAGCGTGTAGTCCTCTTCTTCACGAACAATCTCGTCGATGTCAAACATGTCCTCATCGTCACCGTCCTAAAGTTCATCTTGTTCTGCTTGTTGATCCTCTACCTTTGCTTCTGATTCTTCCGCCTCTTCCTCAACAAGCACTTGTTGTTGATACTCCTCTTCTTCCGCCGGCTGACCTCCTTCACATTCATATGCGCATAGAGATGAACTCCCCAAGTAGTAATGAGTTCCTCGAGACTTGCAATGTTCCGTAATTTGGTTGGGTCTTTTCTCTTAGCGTGAAGCATTATATTATGTATGTGGTCTACTTGCATCTAATACGAGAAAAGTTAGGTTAACATAAAAAAGCAATGAAATTGTCAATGATAGTTTAATTAGATACTCACCGCTGCAGCCAACATAATGCCTGTATGAGATAGATATGGACGACTAATTCGCCTATACCACATGTCGTAGCAACTTAATATATCCCAACTCAAAGGCACAATATTTTGATCACGTTGTTGCCACAAAGCAATCTAATCAGAATGGATGTGGAGCCAATTATCGACGTACTTGTCACGCATGTCTATCTTGTGAAGACGTTTGTTTGTGTCTGAAGGCTGCTATGGCACCAACTGTTCTTCGCCAAACTATCAAATTACTCAGTCCGGAAAGTGCCACTCGATAAGATTGAAGCATATAAGGGATATCCTTGCCCTCCAGACTTGTTGACCTTCTAGACAATTCTGAGGTAGTCTCGCTACGACATCATCCGTATATGGATGCTAAATAACCTGAAAGACGAGACTAACAGTTCATCAACCCATGTATGCATCGCATAATCTCAAATCAACGAAATGAAGTCCATGTTCAGGACTTTGACGATTCAATGCCTCTCTGTACACTGTAAGAACATGCACGGACACAGTCTTGGTATCGAATGCCTCCGCCCATCGAGATGCTAATGGTATACCCCATCTACCTCCAGTTTATCTAGAGGGCGATAAATGTGGAAATCTATTCCCATGCCCATACTTGTATTAGGACTAAACATCTATCTACTTGTGAGACTTTTCTATTGGAGGCTTTAGATAAGTGTCTATATAGACAGACTAAACAAGTATATCCACAGCTATATCTACCCGCAACCTCAAAGTCCTCCAATAAGGGCAATCACATTATATGGACTAGAGTATTAGACTTGTCTAGAAATAACATTAACCCTATCAACTGAAGTATATAAGCTCTCATGTGCATACATACGTGTTCATCGGGTGCGTCTTCTGGAAGTATATTGAAACAAGTTGCAAGCCAATTCATCCTCACCCTGCCCACTTGCAAATCACCACCTATTGGGACATCATCAAGGAGATGTTGACATGCTGATTGGAAATCAAAGTTGGTGAATCCAATCACCGCGTCCCCATCGACTGACAACTCAAGCTGAATAGAATTTCGATGTATTACAAATTTAAATATCGAAACGGACTCGGATTTGGAATTAAAAAAATCGGATATCCGAATATCCGAAATTTCGGAGTCGGGGTTTACAACCCCAACACTCCTATGAGAGATGTCCCAAATTCAATGTTCTACCCTGTTAGTCCTGGTTTTGATGATGAGCTTGAGAAGCTAGTCGCTGTAACACTTCGCTTATTCTTAAGTAATGAGTTTGAAAAATGTGTTGCTGAATCACAGCAAACAACAGTTACAGTTTGCTGACTTACAGTAAAATGTTACTGTGATTTTATGCACAAAAACTGAAAATATGGAAACATATTTTCTAATATTCACATTTTATTTTGGGCTAATTCAGAATATTCGTCTAAGTGTCCAAGTTTATTTAATCTAGCTAAATGATCTCATTATAAATGTTTAGGCATCTAAATATTGCGAGAATTAGCTTTCGAAGTTTAATTTTGGAAACAAAATATTTCTTGGATATCCTGAAGCAATGTCACGCTGCAACCTAAGCAATGTGTCGTTAAACTTAAGAAAGACCTTGCTGCATTACAGCAAAACTATTCTGCGTTATTGCGCTGATGGAAGAATAATTATTATTCCAGATTTGCTTATTGCAGTCTAATTATATTCAATGATTAAATATATTATCTGATTCTGATAATCATTATTTAATCTGATAAGATTATACGTGCAAGGAATATCATCAAAGATTTCCTTCCCTTCTTGGTCATTATGACCGTTGAGCATCCTGTTGCTGATTCACGATTACAGCTTCCTGTATTCTGATTTTAGGAAACAAATTATTCGTTTTTGGGAAATCGATTATTTGTTTCGTTCCTTTTTATACCAGACGCCCCTCACATAATCTCCGGATGTTTTCGAATGATTTCTAAGTGGGCTGAGTGGTCTGAGTGGTCTAAGTGGTCGACGGAAAGCGACTAAGTGTCTCCTGGTTCTTATTGCTCGCAAACTGCGTGCGAGGGTGTCAAGGGGCTGAGTTCAGATTCCTTGATCGTCGTGAGAGGGACTAGGTGTCCTCGGTGCATTCAACGAGCAGCCGGCGAATCGTCTGAGGGAAGCTAAGTGAATACCTGTGCGGATTGCAGTAACCGGTTGCTGACCCACTGGCAAGAAGCCGTTCTTGTCGTGTCTTTTCGCAGGGAAGTCTCGAGCCTACGGAGTTTGAGCAGTTAGACACGCACTTGCGGGTGCGCGCCAGAAGTCTCGTGCCTGCAGGGTAGAGCAGGAGTTGGGAACGCCGCCGGAGTGGAAAGAGTTCCTCCCGAGCACAGGGGTGCTGTGCAGAAGTCTTGAACGCCTGATACAGAGGGTTAGTAAAGCAGGTTGCGTGGAAGCCAACGGATCGGAAAATTCCACCCTAGGCACTGGGTGTGCAGTGCAGTGAGTCACGGCTGTGGTAACCGTGCACGTCCGAACTGAGTGTAGGACGGATACCTTCTAAGTGGTCTTTGTGGTTCTCTTTGTGATCTTTGTGGTTCTTCTCTTCGTGATCTTTGTGGTGATCTATTTGATCAACTTTGTGGTTGTCTCTCTTGCGCTTATAGACAGGATCATCCTGAGAAGGGACGAAATCTTTGTGGAAATCCTCTTCTGAGCAAACAAGTGCCGAAGCATTCCTTCGCTGTGAAGCAGAAACGGGCTGCTCTCTGAGAAGCCATTCTTCACTGTAAGGAATTATCTGTGAGGATTTATATACTAACACAACGTTGTCTCTCTGCTTTGATAGTCAGGTTTATATTAAGCGACAACGAGCTGTGTGCGAATCCTTTGAGCAATCAACTGCTGAGCGTGAGCATCATTCTGCTGGACACGAGCAGACGTCCACTGTGTGAGGAGCTGACCGTTGCCAGGAGTGATCATCTGTTGTACGGGATTCTAAATCTCACTTTGTGAGAAAAACTTACGCCTAGTGCAAGGGCTCTTTGCACCCATTATTTTCAAATAGTGGAATCACCTCTACGGTGGAAAGTGGACGTAGGTCGATTAAGGCCGAACCACTATAAACTACTGTGTCCCTTACGATCGCGTAAACACTAGTACGAGAATCCAACGATTAAGTCGTAACGGTTACAGCAAAGCAGTTCTCATTCTGAGAAACGTTCTGCTGTGATACAGTACGCTTCCGCTGACACTGAGAAAGGGCGAAAAAGTTATAAACACTAATTCACCCCCCTCTTAGTGTTCCTGAACGATCCAACAATTGGTATCAGAGCGGGTTTGCTGGAAAGCTTTCTGTGTGATTGCTAGTACAGGACTCTGTTGCTGACAGTCTTACATTAAGCACAGTAAGGTGCTGCTGAGTACTGAACAGAATGTCAATGCTCTTGACTGATGGTCATTCGACCGAACGTCCACCGCTCTTTGCAGGACAACACTTCTCATTTTGGAAAATGAGAATGGAGTTGTTCATTGGAGCAAAAGAAGCCGATTGCTGGCATATTATTATGGAAGGAGATCTAATAGTTCCTCCACCTAATCCGAACGACATTCGGCATGAAAATGAAAGGAAGAGAACTATTTCTCTCAATACTAAAGCAAGGCACTATTTAGTGTGCGCTCTTGCTGGAAACGAATTCAATCGCGTCTCTACTTGTAAGACGGCGAAAGAAATGTGGGATAGACTTGCTTTGATCTATGATGGAACAGAACAAGTCAAGGAATGTGGGATAGACTCACCGAAATCACTAATGCCATGGAATCACTTGGAAAAACTATTTCTAGTTCTGAGTTGGTCAGAAAGATACTTCGCTCTTTGCCTAAAACTTGGGAAGCCAAGAAAACGGCAATCGAAGAAGCAAAGGACTTAACGAGCTTAAGTCTTCACCCGCTACTTGGTTCTCTTGTCGCTTATGAGAATGAGAACAAGTTTGCTGAAGAAAAGAAATCCAATGCTGTTGCATTTAAGGGAAATGTCGAAATGTCCGATGAATCTGAGGATGAATCTTCATCTGATTCTGAGGATGAAGTCTCCTTGATGGCAAGGAAATTCAAAAGGTATCTTCGCAAAAATCGCTTTAAGGGAAAGCGAGATATTAAAAAGAAGAATACTAAACCACACCAAAGTAAAGGTGGTGTATGCTATGAGTGCAACAAACCTGGTCATATGCGACCAGATTGCCCACTTTTGAATGAGAAGGGCAAATCTTCAAAATACAAGAAAAATGCCATGATGGCATCTTGGAGTGATAGTGATGAGGAATCAGATCAGGATGACGAAACAGCACACATCTGCTATATGGCGCAAACTGATGCTGAAACTGAGAAGGTAAACGCTTTCTCACCTTCTGATCTATCTGCTGAAGATATTGAGAATCTTTTCTCGGAACTCTATGATAAAATTGAGTCTTTATCCGCAAACAATAAAGCCTTTAAGAAGGAAAATAAATTCTTGAGTGCTGAGAACGCTTCTCTTAAGGAAGAGTTATCAGCAAAGGCTAAGAAAGCGGTAAAGAAGCTTTCTGAATCCAAATCAAAGATTGAGGAATTGCAGCAGCAACTCGATGTTGTGAACAACAAAACTGATTTATGTATGCATGAGATGCATGCTCCTGGAAATGAGAAACATTCACATCATGGGAAATATGTTCCTCCTCATGTTAGGAATGGCGAGTCTCATTATATTATTCAAAGGCTACCTAGACTTTGCTACTACTGTAGAAGGCCAGATCATTTCATTAAAAATTGCCATGTGCGGCGAAATGATATGCGTGGGTTTTCTTCTAAAGTTGATGGTTCTATTCTCAAATGGAAAGAACGACTCACTTAAGTTCTTTCTCTATTTCAGGGATGCTTCAAGTCCATCGCTAAGGACCATGTATGGTACTTAGATAGTGGCTGTTCGAGGCACATGTCAGGAGATGTCTCCTTATTCTCCACACTGGTTTTCCAGGATGGTGGTGCTGTCACTTTTGGTGATAATGGAAAAGGGATGGTTAAAGGAACAGGAACCATTTGCTGTTCTGACTCCCTCACCATTGAAGGAGTTCTTTATGTCAAAGGACTCCAGCACAATTTGATTAGTATTAGTCAATTGTGTGATAAGGGCTATCATGTTGCCTTCAATGAGAAAACATGTACTGTTTCACGGGATGATGTTACGTGTTTCATTGGTGAACGCAAGAAAAACATCTATATCCTGTCTTTTATGAACAATTCCGCTGGAGAAAATTGTCTCATGTTCATTAAGGATGAAGCAACTCTTTGGCACCGAAGGTTGGGACACGCAAACTATGACTTGTTGTCCAAACTAGCCAGAAAAGATGCTATTAAGGGATTACCTAAAATCAAGTCTGACAATAACAAGATATGTAATGCTTGTGCTATTGGCAAACAAACAAAGGTATCTTTTAAAAGCAAGAATATGATTTCAAGCAAGACTCCGCTTGAATTACTTCATATGGACTTATTTGGTCCAACAAGAACTCAAAGTCTTGGAGGTGAACGTTATGGATTAGTTGTGATAGATGACTTCTCCAGATTCACTTGGGTTAAATTCTTAGCTCACAAGAGTGATGCGTTTGGAACCTTTGAAACGTTAGTCAAACAACTTCAAAATGAGAAAGGTGTTTCTCTACGAAGTATTAGAACGGATCATGGTACCGAATTTGAGAACCATGACTTTGCTTCATTTTGTGAAGAATATGGTATTAATCATAATTTCTCTGCTCCATACACTCCACAGCAAAATGGAGTTGTAGAGCGAAAGAATCGAACCTTACAAGACATGGCGAGAACCATGTTGCTGGAAAGTGAGGTTGCTAAAAATCTTTGGGCTGAAGCTGTAAGCACAGCATGCTACATCTCAAATCGTATTCATTTGAGACACTCATTAGGTAAAACTCCTTACGAGTTATATAAAGGCAGAAAGCCTAATATCTCATACTTTCATCCATTTGGAAGCAAGTGCTATATCTTGAGACCCATCAAAGATGGTGTCGGAAAGTTTGATGCTCGATCTGATGAGGGCATATTCTTAGGATATTCCCTAACGAGCAAAGCATATAGTGTTTTTAATAAAAGAACTCTAACTGTTGAAGTGTCTATCAATGTTAAGGTTGATGATTCTCCGACACAGGAGGAAGTTGCTGTGGATGCAGCAGCAGCACAATCCTCAACAACAGTATCAAATGAAACATCACAGCAAACGATTGCTGAACATAATCCGAACGGAAACACTGTAGCAAATGTACAGCAAGTGCCTACTGCACTTACTGAAAATGCTTCTGGTGGCTTCCAGGATATACAAATAGAGGATCGTGTTCCTTCTTTATATAAGAAAAGGCATCCTATTAACCAAGTAATAGGATCATTGCACACAGGAGTGCGAACCCGACATACAGCAAGCCTGTACTGTGAACACTCTGCTTTTATCTCTCAAGATGAACCTCAAGGCATTGATGATGAAAGGAGAATTTGAAATGAGTCTAATGGGATAATTAACCTTCTTTCTTGGACTTCAAATCAAACAATCCAAAGATGGAATTTTTATCCATCAAGAAAAATACAGCAAACAGTTGCTCAAGAAATTTAATCTTGAGAATGCTAAACCTCTGTCAACTACGATTGGTAGTAATACCAAAATTGAGAAAGATGAGGATGGAAAGGAAATTGATTCCAAATCATATAGGAGCATGATAGGATCATTACTCTATCTTACTGCTACGAGACCTGATATCATGTTCAGCGTATGCTTATGCGCTAGATATCAATCTGCTCCAAAAGAGTCACATCTTGCTGCAGTTAAGAGGATCTTTCGATACCTCGCAGGAACTGTTAGCTTAGGCCTATGGTATCCCAGAGGATCATTGCTGGATCCTATTGGATATTCAGATGCCGACTATGTTGGATGTCGCATTGATAGAGAAAGTACATTTGGTACTTGTCAATTACTAGGAAATATGTTGATTTCCTGGTTCTCTAAAAAGCAGACATCGGTTGATTTATCTACTGCAGAGGTAGAATATGTCGCAGCAGCTAGTTGCTGTGCCCAGTTGCTTTGGATGCGGTAACAACTTGAAGATTACGATCTTCATTTTGATAGTATTCCAATAAAGTGTGATAACACAAGTGCAATTAATCTATCACGGAATCCTGTCTATCACTCAAGATCTAAGCATATTGAGTTGAGACATCATTTTCTTCGTGACAATGTGCAAAATGGCAATGTTGATATTCAGTACATTAATACTGAGCAACAGCTTGCTGATATTTTTTCTAAACCACTTGATATGGAGAGGTTTAACTATCTACGGAATGAGTTAGGAATTTGTAATCCTCACTCATAAGATAAAACGTAATAATATCTTCTCTCTTGGTAGAGAATTATTTGTTGCCTAAATTTGGTGATTTACATACCATCTCCTCCATGTTCTCCACTTTCGAAAAAAAAAAAAAAATTCCAAATGCATAAACCGCTCCTCTCTTTTTAAACAACAAATCGAAACCTCCTCATTCTTACCCATTTTTCTCTCAAAACCCTAAAATCTCTCGATTCCCATCAACCATGGCACCAAAATCGGCAATGTCCGCCAAGGGGAAGGCAACCCCCAAGAAACGGTCCAAGGCTGTGGCCGCAACTTCCAAGGTTTCTCGTTTTGAGGAACAACCCCCTGTTTCTGAGGGGGAGACGCCCGTTGCTCCGGCACCAACTGAGGTCGGCACCGCTGGTAAAGCTAAGACAACTCCTGTCAAAGTCTCCAAGGGTCCCTCCGCTGGCTTAAAGGTCAGCACCTCTGACAAAATTTCTCCGACAAAGGTCGATGCTACTATGTCTGAAAAATCGGTGGATGAGGAAACTCTCCCTGATGTTGAAAAATCGGAAGGAGGACTTTTGGAAGAAAATCAAAGAACTCCTGAAAAGGATGACTCCTCACCTACTAAGGTGGATGCTGTCTCTGAGGGTGACCAAACTTCGAGCAACAAGGATATGTCTCAGGATGAGGAGACAGAGTTGCCTAAGGAGAAGGATCTCTCTGAGGATGCTGGGGATGAGATTGAAGTTACTGATGTCCATCTCCCTGAGAAAGCACACTCTTATGTCCCTGGTGTTGCTTCTCGTACCAGAGGAAAGCGTTCCTTACCAGGTACTCTGAAAACTGATCCCACTGGATCTAAAACGCAAAAGCTTGCTACAGACTCTGATGTCTTCTTGCCTGAGATTGATCAATATGTCTCCATGGCTGAACTAAATCGCATTCTTGCTGATGACTTGATGCCAAATAGAAATTTGGAAACAAGGAATGTTACTGCTTGTAAGAGAGTAGACTTTGATTGGCTTACTGCTCATCAGGTGACCATTGCTGACTTGTTTGATCGGCTTAGTTGGAAAACCTTCTGTGAGTTCAATGAGATAGGGTCTATCTCTAAGGTGAAACAATTCTATGAGAATCTGACTTTTTACAAGGAGGATTCGAATATCAATTTCATTAGGGCCATCGTCGATGGAAAAGTGCTTGTTTACTCTGTCTTTGACATTTGTCGCATTTTTAATGCAAATCTTGTCAACAATCTGAGAGTTATCAATGAAGGCAAGTTGGAAGCCTATCAGCTCATCAATGACGGAGTCCCTATCACACCCTCTGGCTATCTACAGAACACCTCTTTGAGCTTCAGCAACAGAATGCTGCACAAAGTGGTGATGTCTTGTTTGGCACCAAGGGTTGGGAGTGTTGATTCTGTTATGCCTCGTGATTGGAACTTGCTGGTCCATCTTAAGAAGGGCATTCCTGGAAATCTTGGAAGTATCATCTTCAGCCATATGGCTTCGTGCATTAAGGATGAGAATAGGGGTCTCCCTTTCATGAATGTGATCACAACTCTCCTGAAGCATTATGATCTTGATGCTACTCCTCTGAACAAAATGGACACCTGGACAACTCAGGTTATTGGAGCTGCCTCCGTTGAAAGCATGGGTTACCAGTTTGTTGATGGCACTTTCGTTAAGAAGCCTTCCAAGCGAGAGATCGCTGCTTGTGTACACGGCAAAGCTGCTCCTGCTGAAAAGCATAGGCATGTTAAACGCGAGAAGACCACTACTGGTGCACAGGATGATGCCTCTTACTCCAAGCTCATGGCCACAATCTGTGATGAGATCAACTTCACCAGGCGTTGTCTCCTGGAAAGGATGGATGGCTTTGGTGAAAGGCTGACTAAGCTGGAGAAAATGACTGAGGAGATGATGAATGTTGTTAAGGAACTCCCGCACGAGGATTGAGATGACTCTTCTTGTTGTGGTTTGAAATGTTTCTTTTAAATAACTTTGAAGTGGATTGAGTATCTCTCCACTATGTTTCTTTTGAATGTCTTCAAACTGTTTGACTTTGTTTGGGTGCTTTGCAATTTTTTACAGCACAAGTAAATACGCAACTTGAATTTTATCCTCCATTTCTTTTTGATATGACAAAAAGGGGGAGAAATGTGTTGCTTACTCTCAGGGGGAGCTTCCTTAATTTCTCGAGCTTACTTAACTTCTCTGCTTAATTTTAGGGGGAGTTGAGTTTGTGTTTCAAGCTCTATAATCTTTTCCCTATACGCTTCGTGTTTTGTCATCATCAAAAAGGAGGAGAATGTTAGTCCTGGTTTTGATGATGAGCTTGAGAAGCTAGTTGCTGTAGCACTTCGCTTATTCTTAAGTAATGAGCTTGAGAAATGTGTTGCTGAATCACAGCAAACAACAATTACAGTTCGCTACTCGTTCGTGAACCCCGCGTTTGACCTCTTCTCCATACAGAAAGCCGACATAGCCCTGATGTTCACACCAGATAATTTATGGTTGTCGATTGTAGTTTGAGTAAAATACAATCGACGAATAAAAGGCAAGCCAATAGTAAAATATCATCATCGACTGAATTAAATTTTTATCAGTCGATGATGATCATAACAAAATCTCATCATCCACTGAATTAGATTTTTGCCAGTCGATGATGGTCAGAGCAAAATCTCATCATCGACTGAATTAGATTTTTGCCAGTCGATGATGGTCAGAGCAAAATCTCATCATCGACTGAATTAGATTTTTGTTAGATTTTTGTCAATCGATGATGATCATAACAAAATCTAATTCGTCGACGATGAATCTAATCGAGGATTGTTCGATCGGCCGACGAGGATACGGATAAGGCTCTGAAAATTGCCCTCCGAGAGTCGGATACGCGGATAACCTTAAAAAATGAGCGGATAAATAATTTATGTCACGAGTTAGAAACTTTTCGTTCTGTAATTCTCACTACGACACATGTTCTTTCGGAAACTCAACAAATAATCGTTGATCCGAAGATATGTCGTCCGTCCGAAAGGGGTAGAAGGCGATTTCTTCGTTCCCCAAAAGGAACACACCCTAAAGGTTGAAAGTCCCCTCATGATCGACATCAATCTAAAAACTATCACGTTATCTGAAAAAATCGACCATGTGGAAGCTTATGTCGACTCCATTCTTCGAATGTTCCCAAGAATATGGTCTTGTGGAGTAACTGATGGATCATCGGCAACGTTATACTTCAAACTGTCCTTGAAAGATTGTGGTTTTGGACCACCCAAATTATTTTGATAAAGACAATCGATTCAATTAGAATATTGTCTGGGTGATTGAAAAACTAACAATCGACTAGGCGATGCTGATTTCAAATATATCCGTAGATGAATTACTTGGAGATAGAAAGTCTTAGAAAATCTCTCCAAACAAAAAAACTAGAGAAAGTTTTTTGCCAACAATCTGACAAAATATTAAATAATCGATTGAGAAATCTTTTCGGTGGATTCTGATATTCGATTGAAGAAAGATGTCGATTAATTCAGATAGATCTCTACTGCAAATGTTTACACTAGATAATTTCTGGTCGTCGATTGTAGTTTGAGTAAAATCACATCATCGACTGAATTAGTTTTTTGCGAGTCGATGATGAACATAACCAAATCTAATTCGTTGAAGATGAATCTAATCGAAGATTGTCGAAGATTCGAGGCAGAGAATCAAAGTCGATGGAGAAGCAAAGGCATCGAAGCAACAAAATCTTGATTGAAGATAGGATCGAAGTATTTACACATATGTGTGGAAGATCTAAAAATAACTGCCAAGTGCCAATCAACCGCCAACCACAACCGAAGATTCTCTATATATAGCTTTGCTATTTTAGGAAAGAGGAACTACGACACATACATATTCAAACTCTTTTGTCTTAGTTAAAGGTAGAAAATATCAGGCAATCTTCTTGTAAGTGTCCACTGTTTGTAATAAGTTTCATCAATGGAAATCTTCCTTCCTCCCTTTTTTTCTTTCTCTTTTTCTTCTTGAACCCGATGGGTTCGCCACGATTTTATCGCGACGTATTGCGGTTTACACCAGAAACACCTGGTCCTCAATGCACCTCCGTGGACACTAAGTGAAGCAGCCCTTGTCAACACAAACTTCCCCTTCAGCAACCACCACATTATCAGCTCTTATTGTGGTAGCAGATTGATCCTATGGCGCCGTGAGGAGGTCAGCCTCCATGTCTTTAAGGAGTTGGATGCCATTGCGAATACCATTGTGCTGGTAAAATTACCTGACCGTAGCGACTAGTGAGATTCATCTTCCACTATCGCACGACGCTAACACATGTTTCAAGTTCATACATGTAGGACTCTCGAGGACTTGTAGGAGGTGGGGCGTGGTTGCGTGTTGGAGAAGCCTTTCGAAGGGATGATGGGAGTGGCTTGTTGAAAGATCATTCCGCTTTTTTGATGTAGCAATCGATTTGGAGACACGCCTGCAATATGATATTGTTTCCCTATTTTGATCCTACTAAGTTTGGACGATGAGAAACCTTGTGCGTAACACCCGAGAAGGGTACGTGAAAGGTTCCTGGATTTATTAATTAAGGGTATTGTCAAGTTTTATGTCTTTATGACCCTACCTGTTAGTTCCTCTCACCGAGTACGAAAGAACTTGCAAGACATCTTATTACCCAAGTGTTTCCGTCTTTAATATTAGTACACGTTGTATACAAGTTAACACCTCTAGTTGACCCCTACTTTCGCAAAGGTTGCTTGGAACTTCGGAATCTCGTACATATAGATGAGCTAAGTTAGTTGCTTCTCTTCTCGTTGTAGCTAATCCCCTGCATACCTTAACAATTCAAACATTAGAGTGCATTTACTATTACCTAAAGTCCATAATTTGTCGTTTCTTAGTTTCGCCCTTCTTTCTTTCTCCTTGTTTCTCCTTACTTTACTCTATGTCATACCTCATTCTTCCCATCACTTGTTTGACGTCTACCATCCTCTTCTCTTGGAGCTATCCACATCCGAGGTAGACAATTTCTCAAGGTTCATAATCATCTACTTCGTGAGTTATTGATGTTTCTTTTATATCCCATACTTCATTTCCGTCAAATCCACATTTTCACCTAGTTTGATCACCGAATACACCTTACTAAATCGATCCTCCTTCCCGACAAGACCCACACACCAATTAGTACCTTGGCACTCTCGCATCTACTCATTCTTACTAGGGTAAGGTTCATAAGACTCATATATTGTTCTTACTTCAATTACACGCATCAAGTCAAGCTCCTACGGGACCCAAGTGACATACCATCCAACCGCACACTCGAGGTCATGCTCCACTCGGCTACACCCCTCCAAGGTTATGCTTCCTCTTGTCATACTCCCAGTTGATCTCACTCGTCCAACCCCATACATACATGATCATCCCTCAACTAACCCATACACTCGTTTGATTGCACCTTAATCTACCCCGCTCTCGAATCCTTGTACCATTTCATCACATGTTAACAACAAGTTCATTCCGTGTTAAGCATCCAACCACTCATCCAAGGAAATGTCACACCCACCACTTAAGAGAGGCGAAGGGGGCGAACGCACCTCGAGTCTTCCTTTACATCCTCGTTCCTCCTCTCCCCGATTGTCCGCTGTCGCGGGTGGATCCCGTTTCCGGTTCCATCGAAAATGGATATCCTCCATTGACGATAAGGCTTCGGATTTTGAAAAGTATCGGAGTCGCCCCTAACTTATTTTAAGTCCAAGTAGAAAAACTACAAATATTGGTTAAGGTTCGGGAATTGGGGATTACTAAATCACATGCATCACAAAGAAAATGGATGCCTTTATCTTGTGTTTCCAATGTCCGAATTTATTTGAGTTCGGTTTCTTTAGAAAATAGATTGTTTGACATAAAAAAAATGGTCTCGAGCTCAATAATGCTTAAAATGTCTATGTGAACATTTTTTATGAAAATATTTCTTAAAAATTGATTTCGGGCAAAAAACACAAGCAGCATAGATAGATTAATGCCCTTAACAGTTTCAAAGCCAAAATAAATTCAAGGGAAAATCGGGTGTTTGTACCATTGCTCTCCATAGAACACCCCGTTAGCATTTATACCTCATTCTGCCATTTTAGAGTAGATTTACGGCAAACCTGGCGTGCCGTTGATGCCGTATGTTGGTGAGTGCGAAGCCGTCTTCATAGGGTCTTAATCTTTGAGAATTCAAATAATCCCGCGAAGATATATATAACTTCGTTGTCCTGATTCCGTTGAATGGGGTGCGTGTCTTGGTTGTCCGCAAGGCACGCCTCCTTTGAATACCTGCATAAATATCGAATAAACGAAGTAAACTATTTGAAAATTGTTTGAAATGGGATTAATTATAACATTGTAAGAATTATTCTGACGAAAGATAACTTACAGTAAACCCCTATGCACGCAACCATAACTATCGACTGGTTAATTAATACGCCGCAAGTCATAAGGCAATTGAAAAGAAATAAATTCAAAGGGGTTAAGAAAACGTTTTTAAGAAAATGAATTTTAAAATCTTAAAAAAAAATTTGAAAGTATGGAAGAAATAATTAAAATGATTTAAAAATAACAAGCCATCCCATTAAGTTAAAATCTAGAAAAAATAAAAGCATAATCGGACAAAATGGAATGCGCCCAAAAAAAATATCAAAAAGAGGTCTTCCAATTGTAAAACTTAAAATCATCGTCTTCTCAGGCACGCACGCGTAAATGCAATTAAAAGAAAAAAAATGAACAAAAATTAAAGGCCAAATTATCTGATTTATCCTAAACTATTAAGTTTTTTTCCGATTTATCCTATCGTTTGCATAATATCACCATATATCATAAACTTCTACCATTATTCCATAGTTATCCTCTGTCAGTCATATTTATCCTCCGTCAGTCGACCGATTAACGGAGGTGGACGTGGCGAGTACGTGGCGAGGACGTGACGGTAACATCGTTAGTCGCAACGGGAACGGAAATATAATTGTCATAATCGTCATCAAATAAATTTGTTCGTTTCAATTAAGTCCAAAATTCATTAAATCCTAAATAATCGGACATACCCTAATTCCCACAATCGATCCCCCCGACCTCCTCCTCCATACAGCAGCGTCGACCTCCTCCACCCCCACTCGTCGACCTCCGCTTCTCATTAGTTCTCAACCACGTCCTCCTCCCCCACCCCCTACCTCCTCTTCCCCTATCCGGACCTCCATTTTCTCCTCCTCTTCCTCACCCCAACCTCATCTGCCCCACCCCCTGCCGCTTCCACCATCTCCGTCAGCCATAGGTGTGGGAAGAAGATGACTCAGATGTGGGGAAAGAAGAGGAGGTCGGGCTGGGCAAAGAGGAGGAGGTCGGGCGAAGGAGAAGAGGTCCCGAGGGTGGG
Source organism: Melastoma dodecandrum (assembly GCA_029817715.1). NCBI lineage: Eukaryota > Viridiplantae > Streptophyta > Magnoliopsida > Myrtales > Melastomataceae > Melastoma > Melastoma dodecandrum. Next base: position 91,595 of record JARUPY010000561.1, read on the forward strand.
CGAAGGGGAAGAGGTCGGGCGTTGGCGAGCATTGGCGAGCGTTGGCGAAGGGGAAGAGGTCGGGCGTCGGTTGTGGCCGAGCGTGGGCGAAGGGGAAGCGGTCGGGCTGGCGTCGGGCGTGGACAAAGAGGATGAGATCGTAGATTGTTGGAGGAAGCGGATGTCAGGATTTAGGGGAAGGGGGGAGGTCGGAGACTGTGTGACGGAGCAGTTGGGATGAGGAGGACTTCGGGGGTTGGGAGGAACAGGTTGTTGGGGGGAGACCATATTGATTTGGGAATTAGAGTTTTTAGATTTGGTGAATTTTGGACTTAATTAAAATACTGACATTTATTTGGGGACGATTATGACAATTACTTTTCCGTTCACGTTGCGACTAACTGTGTTACCGCCACATTCTCGCCACGTCAACCTCCGTTAGTCGGTCGACTGACGGAGGATAAATATGGAATAACGGTGAAAGTTTATGATATATGGTGATATTATACAAACGATAGGATAAATCGGAAAAAACCGGAATAGTTTAGGATAAATCGGATAATTTGGCCAAAATTAAAATAGAAAACATTACTTAGGGGGTTTCAAGACCGGGGGGTCGAGACTTCCACCGAGAGCTAGGAGTCGGAGACAGGCCTTGAGTACAGGGGAGCCAGGCGACTGACGTGTTGCGCTGAGGTTTGAGGCTCCGAATCTGAGATACCGGGAAGAGAGGCCGGTGGCTGAGCGTTGGATTTTGGACGCCGTGGCTGGATCTGGACGACGAGACTCGTCGGAGTGCGTTGAAGACGGGGCTCGAGAGCATCGTCGTGGCCGTTGGCGTTAGGAAACCAGATCTGGAGCAACAACCGGAGAACAAAGGAGGCAGAGGGTGTGGCCGTCCTCGAGCTGTTTGCCGGCGAAGATGAGTCGCTGCTAGTATGAGGCTCGTTGCTGCGGGAACTGAGGCATCGTCTTGAGGTGTCATGCAAAGATGGGTGCTCCAGGATGATGAGGAGCCGGTGGCCGTTGCCGGAAAGTAGCCAGGGCTTGGTTGCCGACGTCGCGTAGGAGTGGACAGAGACAGGTGCAGCCCTCGGGAAAACAAAATTAGAGGCTGAAACGCCTAACCTCAGGTTGGGGATGCCGTTTGCGGTTGGTTGCTGATGACACTGGGTCTGTGGGTAGAGAAACTGAGACTGAGGACACCGATTTAAGAATCGTCGGGGGAATGCGACTTGTGTGCCTCCACAGCTGGAGCCAGAGTTGCCAAGGCTGAATGGCAGCCGTCCCTGGACCTAGCATGGAGTAGGATTGGGACTTCCGCTGGTATGGTTGATGGGATGCGATTATCAGCCGTTTGGGAGCTATCGGGGCCGGAAGAGGAGTATCCGGAACTGCTGTGGTTTGATTGGGCGTGTCGTCGGAACAGGGAATCACCAGGAGAAGCTTGCTAAAGTCGAGGGTATCGGCTGAACCATTGATGTTTTGGTTCCATCCTCTACGTAAACATAAAAGAAAATTAAAAGTAAACAGATTCATCAAAAAATTAAAATAGAAGTGAAGGAAGAAATTTATCCGAAATCAACCCCATTAGATTGGGGAAGCAAATCGAAGCAATCGTGAGGAGCAAATTGAAACCGCCGCGACATCGATGTACGAAGAGTGGGGCTCGGCCGACAGGAAACTGATTCGGAGGATATGCAAAAGTAGAAGTAAAAAGAACTACCTTTTCGTAGGTAACTAAACTGATAGCCACTTCCCACTCTCCCTTTCTCTGCTCTTTTCTCCTAAGAAGCACCGTGTGTCCTTGTCTAAAGCATGTCCTTTTTATAGTTTCTTTTATCCTTTTTTATTTTTGCAACGTAATATTACGTTTTTTTTTATTTTTTTATGGAATGTAAATATAATTATTTTTATTTGATTTTGTATGGTTTTTTTTTTTATTTTTAGTGAATTTCAGTAATTTTAGATGATTTTTACTGATTTTCGATGATCTTAGTTGATTTTTAATGATTTTTAACAATTTTTGATAATTTTTAGTAATTTTTAGTGATTTTTAGAAAAATTAGGTTATGACATCCGCTCCGAGGTCCCTCTTGAAGTTGCCTTGCTCCCGTCTCGCCTCCAGACCTTCGTGATTTCGCCTTGGGGAAGCAATAAGGAAGAAGGAGGTAAGAGGATGAAAAATGATGAATGATGACCGAACTTCCCTTTCCCCTCCCTTCTCTTTATTTCATTTCCATTTTGTTTAATCTGTTACTATTAAATTTAATTTTTTTCCCTCTTGTGGGCTTCGCCTCTACACTCCTCCTTCCCTTATGAATTTTCGACCCACCTTGCTTCCTTAGCCCTCTACTCAGCTGCTCTCCCTCCATTCCATCCGACTTGATTTGATATCGTATTTCTCCCTGTCTTCGCTGGTTTTCAAATAACTTTATCTCACCCTGCGGCAATTCATCCCATTATCCATTCACTGTCCTTGGATTGTAGGCGACCATTTCTCTCTCGTCCTTAAGGTAGGAGCTAGTGACCCCCCAACGTTCTTGAGCCCGTCCGTATTGTTCGACCCCGTTCATTTCCTTTCGTTTCTCACGAGACACTTGTCTCTTTTTATGGGGTTGGAGATTTGGGTGCCTCCCTCTCTTCAGAATTTAGCACCGCAAGTACGTTCAGCTAATCATTACGCCTACCTTTTCCTTTGCTTTTTCCTCCACGATCCATCGTCCAAAAAACAAAGTACTAAATTACATCTGCAAGCAAAAGATCCATAGTCCATTGCTTCTTCCTCCGCGTCTAAATAGTTGACTAACCAACTAACAAAGGGATAAGCAAGTTAGGAGGTTGTTCTGGATGGTACTATTAATATTTGTTCTGAACCAAATATTTTAGTACATTTGTACTAATTTTTTTACATTTAGTAATGTATAAGGAAAATCACTGTACTTATTTGTATTTTGTACAAAAAATAGTTTATAGATTAGTACAAAGTAGAATTTTACACGGTAAATGATTAATACAAACACAAAGTACTAATATGTACAGCGATTTTTGTCGTGCCTTACTAGACGGAGAAAATTGTATAGAATGTACTAAAAAATAATGTACAAATTGCACAAAAAGTATTTTATATAGATTAGTACAAATTACAATTTCACACGGTGAATTGTTTGTACAAAGTTCAAATATGTGCGTCGATTTTTTTTGTACATTACTAAACGTGTGAAAATATACAGAATGCACTAACAAATTATTGTATGAGTTTGTACTTTGTTCTAATTAGTACATTGTTCGTTTCGTACACTGAGGGGAAAATGTACAGAACGTCATTTTTTACATAACTAAAAAAAAAGTTTTTTAATACATTATGACTAAAAAGGCAAAAAAATTAGTACAATGTAGATAATGTCCTTCCGGTAGTACGTTTGCCGCTTCCTTCTCCTTCTCCTCCCCATTCCACTTTCTTCTTCTACTAGATCCTTCGCCCACTTCAATTGTCATCACCATTTGATTACTAAGATAGATAATCAATCGACATTTTCCAACCCGCGTCGACATCATTAAACAATTCATCATTGGCGTAAGCATTTACATCAAAATTCATAATAAAATTAGGATTAGGGCGATCATTTTCTAATGGAGCACTAGAACTTTCATCATGTGGATATGGCCTCTCTACTTCAACAGGTACGTGTTCAACTTGGTGCTCGTGTTGTACATGACGTTCAACCCTTATGATCCTATTTTCAGACACTGACCTTAAACGATGCAACAACCTCATCCCTCACTAACATATAATTGTTGAATATTTCTTGAATTTGAAAGGTGAAACTTAATTAACAACCCGACGTCATCAACTTTCCTTACAGGGACCAATACATAATTCACACCAACATTGTTATACTCTAACACCGAATATATATGAGCAATATTTAATCTCGTTCCGACTTCAACACACATCGTAACACAGGACTTGTGTTCCAAACCATCACAATTGATAACTTCCGTGAGTTCAATTCTCTCTACCATAATTAAAACCATTAGATGCACTGATGACATTCCCAATTGCGAAAATAAGTAACTCGATTGAGGAAATTATAATGTTAAACCTACTAGAATAAGGTAAATTTGAACAATGAGATTCACAATGTTCAAACCATAACTCATATTGAAACTATGAGATTCACAATGTTCAAACCATAAATCTGTCAAAAAATTAAATAATATAATTATCATGCTTTCCACGGAAACAACGAAAAATAAGCTAATTAATAGTATATTTTTAGCCACACACAAGTCTACTCCAATTATTCTTGCACGTTATAATTACAATTGCAAAGATGAATCCAACTTCTAACAAAAGAAAGTATGGGACAAACTAAGTGTTAGAGGGTAGTTAATACCTTTGGCTTGTTGGCTTCAAGGTTCTCGACGAATGACATCCCGCCAACTCGTCGGGGAGGGGCTACTCTGCTCGTGTGTTATTGCGTGGGGAGGGGCTGCTCGTGGTGGGGCGGCGCATAGCGCGGGGAAGTTGGATCTGGGAGGGGCTGCTCGTTGTGGGGCGATGCAGAGAGGCCCAGATCTAGGACCAACGGCTCGTGGAGGCGTGACTGAGTGAGGAGGTTCAGTGGTGTGGAGGTTTTTCTGACAATGAAATCACCCCCATCTCCCAACTCCTCCTCCTGCTGAGGTTTGAACCTCGTACCTTCCACGTGATAGGTTAGTGCTCTTATCGTTTGAGCTATCAAATATTACATGGTTGTTTAGGCTCGCGAGTAGCTTGAATAAAAAATTTCAGGCTCGAACTTGTGCTCGCCATGCAAAGAAATAACTCAAGCTCGAGCTCAGCACATTTATAATCGTACTAACCTCAAGCCTTTCTCGAACACAGCTCGTTTATAATCAAGCTGACCTCAAGCCTTTCTCGAACCTTTCTTTTCATTTACACCCTAGTTGAGGAATTCTAAGTTTGATTAATATATTTCGTAAAATATTTTGCGGAGGAACGTTATTTTGGAGCAACACTCATCAAATAAATCATCTTAAAATTATCTTAGTCCAATAAATCACCTTACAATGATCTTATGGTATCACAATTTAAATGTGAAAATAGTATCTAAATCTTCTAAAACTTATCATAATCTATCCCTAGAAGCTTTGGCTATTTTTGTTGCAAGAACTCGAATTTACAACTTCATTTTGTGGTTTAGGTTTGTAGTCTTATTAAAGTGTGATGGTGATTATTGATCGGTGTAGTCACTAAATTTTTTTATAATGTTATTAAAGTTAAATCGAGCTTCATATAAAGTCTTGCCCAATTCATATTGTGTCGGCATATGTGGCGCCCTCCTTTCTCGGGCGACGACGAATCTATTGACACAATTATGTCGGGTAAACTTAAAACAATCAACTGGCCCCACAAGATACATGCTTTGGCCATTGGCCATATACAAACGTCCGCATTAGTTCATTCGATATAATAACATGATACATAATTTCCTACCACCTTTACTCCTCTACTTTCGCCAATACTTTACTTGTGTACCTGAAAACGCTTGTGTTGGCCGGGTCCTAAAGGCCAAAACATGTTGCCTACAATCTTTGAAAATAGTTTACATGCGCTGAGACTCGACATCACCTTAGCCAATTAAACATAATATCATACTGATCTACATGTCATAGATAGGACATATATATGTTATGACACCAGACAGACATGTCACAAGGTAGGACTTACGCATGTCATGATGTCGGACCCGACAAAAGTCATAACACAAGTCATACATATCTCACACATGTCATATTCCTCAAAAAAGTTTTCACACGCATGACCTTTGTATATAAAGGATATATTTTCTTAATCTTTGCTTCGTAGATCTCCCGTAATGAAGGGTTGTAACAATTCAAGTATTTCCTATTAATTCTAAGATTATGTTGTCGGCCGTCTATATCCGATAATCTATACGTATTCCCTAAAGATACTTCCACTACTTTGAACTGTCTTGCCTAGTTAGGGGTCATTTTCCATGGTAATAATCTCGTGTTCCTTCAGGTAGCCTCATCATCGATACGAAGTCCCCTTTCTTAAGCACCTTGGGTACCAACATGTTATTTTAGCATCGTGCGACTTTCTCCTTATGAGCTATCAATGTATTTAGGGCTATCACTCAATTTACTTTCAGGTTCTCCATATCCAGGTTCATGTCTCCATACTGTTCATGCATCCCAAGATGCTTGAGGACCCTATAAGACTTATATTTTACTTCAATAGTCAATATAACATCATGTCCATAAACCGGACCAAATGGGGCGACTTCTATGCTTTCGAGCTTGGTGATCCTTAAGACCTACAAAATCTATTGTAGTAACTTAAACTATACTCGTGGGTTGTGTTCAACCATTTGCGGAATGACTTTTTTTGATCATTTTGTTAGTCGTCTTGGGTTGCCCATTAAATTGTGCATAATATGGTGTTAAATTCATCAACTTGAATTCAAACTCTTTAACAAAGCTATCCATGATTTCGCCGTGGAAAACCTTGGCATTGTACACAATTATATTTTGTGGAATCTCATTTTTATATATAATGTTTTTAATAATCTCTACAACATCATTTTGAGCGATAGATTTAAATGCTATGTCCTCAACCCGATTGGTGAAGTAATTAATAAGTCGCCACCAATATGAGTTGATGTGGGTGAATCTCCCAATAGCATCAATCACCGAGGTCCTAAAGGCTAAGACTTTACTACTATGCTCATATTTGCTGCCAGGGCCCACGTAATTGGCCCATGCCATTGGCACCACTGACATCCCTGCGACATCTCTATACAATACTTGATAATAGAGGGAAAAAATAAGTCACGTCGCCAGATCGACCAACTCAGTTTAACTCTAGCTTGATATGCGTCACATAACCCATTATGTGTTTCCACCATGATGGGAATGGCTTCGTCCAAATCTACATAACCCAGTAGTACCACTTCATTCGTCTTGCAATAAAGGACGTGGTCTTACAACACAAAGGGTATGGCCGCCACCCTAATTTTCCATTTCGTTAGTACACCGTGGTCTTCTAGGAGCTGTATGATTGGCGTCCTCCAATCATTTCCATGAGGTTGTCAACATACGAGACCACTGCTGGATGACTAGAGCTAACCGATGCTTCTTCATTCTCCGTTGACCTCGTTTGGACTCCCTCCTTTTCTAAGATTGTAAGGCCAACCTCTTTTAGGAAGTCAGGGTCTTTTAACAAGCCTAACACTATTTGGGCAAGGCGGTTAGCCTCTTGATTCTTTGTTCACATGATATGTTGTCACTTCCTTGAACTTTTGCATGAGTTTTTTGATAATTTCTAGATATTATGCTAAATGTGGTGAATTACATTCACTTTCGCCCAATACCTACTATACAGTCAATCTTTAATCATCGTATAAGAATAATTGCTTGATACAAAGATGGTCATCGTTTCGCCTACACCTCAGCCATCATCGCCTACTGGAGGTATCAACTTGCTTATCATCGACTAAGCGAGGCGATGAAAGGCCCCGAGCGATGGAACACTCAGGCGACGCGTCTCTCAAGCGACAAAAGGTATCCAAGCGACGAAGTCATTCAAGCAAAAGAGATCAGTTTCACTAAGGGAAGGGATCTAAGCAATTTACAATAAGGCAATTCAGGATGCTAGTCCATTCATCTTTCCATCAGCATAAACGCAAATCTTTAAGTATATTTTCTTGCCCAATAAGCCATTTATGACTTGTTCATGAATCTGGTAATGCATGCATCTCATCTCAGTTCATTGTTAGCATTTAATTTCTTGTCTTTATAATTCCTATATAATGGGACGTCTTGTAAAAGTTGAAGGGTATGTTATTTAAACTTTTAAACTCAGACTAGACTTTTGTCTTTCTATCCAAAGGAGTTGATTCTCTTTCAATCTCGTTCTTCATTTGGAGGATTCTAAGTGCTGATTGAGTAGAAAATATCATCCGGTGGTGGTGCGGGTGGTGCGTATGTATCATCCGTGTTGTTCCTCGCCCTCGTTCTTGTTCGCGGTGGTGTATCTGTATCCGTCTGACAGACGAGTTGAAAGGATCGAAACAATTTGATTTATGCAAAAACATTACAGTTACAATGATTAGCAAAAGATTCGTTACATGTATGCGAGCTACATGCTCAAACTTTTCAAAATCTTGTTAATGTCTCTTCTTGCAAGAAGCGCAGCTCAAAACACACTTCTACTACCTGCAAGAAACTAGAATTTATTTCATTTTAACCCCCCATAAACAACCACAAGGACGGCACACACCATCAAAAGCTAACCGTACTCAAATGACCATTTTTGTGCAACAAAGTCATCAGTTTTCCAACCCATTCGGCCTTCATCTTTCCTCATCAATTTCCATTCGTGTCTGCCATTTTCCACCTCTTAGATAAGGTAGGAAGACGCCCTTAAAATCTCAAAACCAAACTCCAAGTACATTTCCCCTTAGGCTAGTGAAACCATATACCCGTCTAATCATCATTTCGGCCATTTTTCGTTTTCTGTACATCCCAATGACAACCAATTCGGCTTTGACCTTCCCCCATCTTTTTCAACTTGCTTCTACCACATTCCTACTCCCTTTCAAGGTGGGAATGTGGCCACAAATTTTCACGTTATAACTCCTTTCCTACAGCCCCTCATTTGCGCTCAAGTAACACTCATTATTCTTGCCCGTTTCAACCGAATGTCACCCCATTCGGTCTCACCTCCCATCCACCTCCGAGCATAACTTTTCCGTGCTTTTTTAGCACGAGGGACAACCCTTCTAGGCTTCCGTTCCGGCTTTTTAATGCCGCATAATTTCCAGCCTTTTGCTGATTTGATTTCCATGGCCAAAGCCACGCGATTCCGCTCTTAGAGCGTGAGGTGGAGCGCAGCCACCGCGGGGCTCGACGCTCCCCTATTCCATACCTTAACTTCACTGATTTCCAGCCCCTAAGGACCGCAATCATTCCCCTCAAGGCTCGTCCCAAGCGCAGCCTTTCGGTAAGCCAACAACCACATGCATACACATACTCATACATAGAGGGGTTCGGGTGGCTCCCCTCCACCTTAGGGGTTCGGCCACCCTCTAACCCTCTCCGAACACCTCCCAAATCACAGCCCATCCACACCAAAGAACCTCCACAGCATGTACCACAACTAAGCTTAAAAGCGGAGGTAGGTTGTAGGGGTTACCGGCCGATTGCACCTCGACACAAGTCGGTAAGCTCCGCCCTTCGCCGCACCACTTCAGCCCGCGAAAGTGACCTTCTTTCGGCCCTTAGCCTCTCACACCCTCGGCGCCTAATCCTTCTTGATCTCGGATCCACTTTTGTGAATCGAATCGCCTTCCTTTCCTCTTCTTCTTCCTCTTCGCCGAGCTCCCCCTTTTTCCTTTTTGTTTCTAAGTCCTTTTTGTGTGTGTGTGTGTGTGTTATGTGGGGAAGGAGACGAACTCTCCCCCTTTCAAGAGGGGTCACCGCCTCATTTTCTTCATGAGGCCCCCTTCATCCTCTTCCATTAGCAACTAGGGACCAAATTACCATCATTCTATTTTGGACTCCCCACATCATTATTTAAATAATATATTTGGTTGACTAGTCAACTTGATCCCATGGCCACAATTCATCCTTGGAAGCTTTTGTCCATTTCATCAACGGTGGGTATTGATTTAAGGGCCACATAGGCGCCCATCCTCGGATCCCCTCTGGGCTCCCTCTGAGCCCCCGTTGGGTCCCCTCTGGGCCCCCTCTGGACTCCCTCTGGACTCCCTCTGAGCCCCCGTTGGGTCCCCTCTGGACCCCTTCTGGGCTCCCTCTGAGCCCCCGTTGGGTCCCCTCTGGACCCCCTCTGTTCAATCTAGGACGAACCTTAATATTATAACGCCCACTTCGGGCATTCGTCTTTCATCCTTTAACCCTTCGCGACAACCCTACTTTGATTCACATACCTTCATTTTTGGGCAGCCAAGGCATCCATCATTAATCCCTCACATGTCTAAACGTTCATACACTTAGATATACATCATTTATACTCAAATCTACATAAGTCATTATCATTCATCCTCAAACTCATCACGTATACATTAGTTTCAAGAGTGTAAAATTTCGGGTCATTACATTCTTCCCCCTTAAGGAATTTCGTCCCCGAAATTATTTTACTAAAAAAGAAATGGATATAACTCTTTCATACGTTCTTCTAGTTTCCAAGATTGATCTTCCATTCCATCTCCCTTCCATAACACCAAAACCAGTTGCGTTTTCTTCCCTCGAGTCGTTCGCTCCTTGTGCCCGATTACTCTTGCCGGTACCATGGTCACACTCATATTCTCATTCACCATTGTTGCGGTCGTTTCCACCCTTGTCTCCGGATCCGGCTCATACTTTCTCAACATGGACACATGGAAAACATCATGGCAATGCGACAACTCCGGAGGTATATTTATTCGATACGCCATTTTTCCTACTCTTTCAATTATCTCATACGGACCTATATACCTCGGACTCAACTTGTGAGCCTTGCCCATCCGGAACATTGACTTTATGGGGGAGAGCTTTAGAAATACTTTATCTCCGACTCCAAATTCCAAGGGTCTCATTCGTTGATCCGCATAGCTTTTCTGTCGGCTTTGAGCCGTTCTCATTCTCCCTCGAACCACCGCAATTACTTCCGATGTTTCCTTGATAAGCTCCGGACCATCAAATACTTTCTCACCCGGTTCCATCCAACACAAAGGAGATCGACAACTCCTCCCATATAAGGCCTCGAACGGGGCCATTCCAATGCTCGCATGATAGCTGTTGTTATACGTAAATTCAATCAATGGAAGGTGGTCTACCCAACTACCCTTCCATTCCAATACACATGCCCTCAACATATCTTCCAACGTTTGTATTGTCCGTTCCGTTTGCCCATCCGTTTGTGGATGAAAAGCTGTGTTCATCTGCAGCTTTGTGTCCAAAGCTCCTTGGAGACTTCTCCACAATTTCGAGGTAAACCGTGGGTCTCTGTCTGAAGTAATAGTGTGAGGCATTTCAAGTGGTATCAGAGCCTAGGATCGTTTTGGAGTGATAAGGGTGGAATTTGAGTTGATTTTTGCATTGAAAATGCACTTTGTGCCATGCGCATGCGTATGTAATTGATTGGATTGATTCGGAGTTGATTCGGATGAGTTGGTATTGATGAAAAAGTGAATGGAAAAGGGTTCGGAATTGCCAAATTTTGTGTGTATGAGAATACATGAGTGGGTGTTTGGTTTGGGAAAGTTTGAAGTTCAAACATCACGGAAGGTGATGGAAACAAGCGCTTGGTGCGCTAAAGGCATGGTGCCGTAAAGGAATCACCTAGAAAAGAGTTGATTCGAACTTGAAATGTGTGTATTGAGGCTGCAAATGTGCGCCTAAATTGAAATGAATGAGACTTTGATTGTAAGGAAATTGAGATTTGGGATTGATACCTCACGATGAAGTGATGGGAATGAGTGTTTCGGGCACTAAGGGCATGATACTGAAATGTGACTGAGTTGGAACGGCCATGAGATGAGAAAGATCTCCGAGGTTGAGCCACAAAGTTGGGACCTCGGGATGAAAGTTTGAATGGTGCTAAAGCACCGAAATGAGGTTGGTAAGGCTAGTTAAAAGTGTTGCGAATTAAGGCGCTATAACGGTGTGAGAGTGCACCCGGTTGGGGAAAACGGAATGATATAAGGAATTCCCCACACATGCTCGCTCCCGGAATGATATGGAAGCCTAAGAGGGCTGTCCAAAGTGCTAAGAATAGTAGGGAATAGAAATGGTCCGGGGCGAATGAGAAAGTGAGTAGAAATAAATCCCAAAAGTGGACAGAATAAAGTGAATACTTCGGGAAACGGCGGGGCTGCCTTGAAGGACGCCCTAGAGAGGTTTAGGAAACCTCGATCCTTGCCTCGTGAGAGGCGGAAAGGGTCAGCCAAAGGGGCTAGAAAGAACCCCACAAGAGTTGGCTCGAGTGTGCCGAACGGAGAACGGATGTACAAGGGGTAATGCTCGGATGAGGCGAGCGTGAGCGAAGCGGGCGCTTCGAGTAAATGGGGCTATCTTGAAGGGAGCCCCAAAGGAATTGAGAACCTTAGTTCCTACCTTCTTGGAGAAGGCAGGGACAACCTAAATGGGCAAGTGCAACCTCGCATAGGGGACTGGCCAGGGAAGGTCAAATGCGGGGTGGTTTGATCGGGTGAATGACGTTAGCAAAGTGATTTAAGTAGGTAAAGATACCGTAATGAGGTACGAACCAATGAGAGTTGCTACCTATACTGTCCAAGTTAAGGAAGGATAGTATAATGCGTATAACAAGGTTTATGTATGAAGTGTCTAAACCCGAAATGATGGGTGAGCCGGATTGGCTCCGCTCAACGGTTATGAGCAAACAAGGACGATTAGGTCGACAAGAGAGTTGAGACAATGTGCGTACGAATAAAGGGGTCGAAGGACCACAAAAAGGGAAGACAAGTATGGTTGAAATGAGTCTCGAGGAGTTGCGTACTTCACCGCACTTGTATGGTTGCATGCCGAAGGATAGAAATGAGTAAGTCGCCAATGCGCGACTAATCGGTTTTGGGGTAAGAAAGAAATAACCCCTACCATGTCTGAGCACTCCAAAGAAGGTGTATGAAAGGTGGAAACGTGACCTAAATAGGAGGGATTGACTAACGGTGGAGAATGTATGAGATAAGTGCGGTTACCATGAGATACCGTAGCGTATCTTAATTAACGCCAAGAACCGTAAACCCCAATGTGAGTAGAAAGGAATTGAGGTATTAGAAAGGTTAAATGGAGATAAGGACTCGGTGGTGATTCTAATGACCAAAATAAATTGATTTGGTATAGTCAAAGTCAAGGACTAACGATTCGGATTGAGGGACAAATGATTGATGCTACACAAGTACCAAGGGCAAGTATGCCTGGTAGTAGCTCGAATGGGAGGATTCGAGGATGATACAAGGAAAGAAAGAATCGGGAATTCTAATGGATGTACAAGTGATGAATCGTATGAAGGTCTTACGAGACCAAGAGCAATAAGTACGATATGAATGATAAGATACATGTATGAGTGGGATGTGAAGGGTACGTTAGTGAAACGAACTATAAATGTGCTCAAGATGGACACATAATGGAAAATAAGTCTAAAGTGATTTCCCCAAGATAGGGGTGAGACGGTCGGAAGGGTGACTGAATTTTTCCAAGTAATAGTGAATGGATAAACCAATGTAATACTGGAGGATAAGCAAGAAACCTCCCCAGTATGACGAGAATTGAGGGTGACGAACGAAAGTTTACCCTCAAGTGCGCATTGATGGCACTTAAGTTTAAGTGATACGATGAATCTCCTCCATCAAGTGATGGACGGGTTAGGGAGAAAAAAATAAAGAAAGGAATCTCACCTTTGGGAGAGATTGACGAGTCAATCAATCAAGGGAGTAAATTCCCTGAAGTAAGGAGTCGAATTAAAGGAAAGGATTGGGGCACGGAAACTTGTAAAATAAAAGCAACCTCCTTAGATTAAGGGGGGAAAGGGACGAAATGAAGTGATGCCAAAAGAAGGGCATTTAAGAGCGAGGGTGAATCGGATTCGCTCTCTCCATTCCCAAGCGATGAGGCGCAAGAGAGACTAGATTTTCTCCGAATTTGAGAAAGGAATTGATGACAAATAGTAAAGGAACATAGTGATGGATGGCAATAGTAAAGAGGGAGCACGGAGATAGAGGTGAACACGTGTGATGGCCTTAAGTTATGAGAAAGGATTGAACAAGGGAAATAAGGGATGGAGGTGTCGGAAAAGTCAAGCCGTCGTGATAATAAGGGGACGGAAAGAGTTAATTCTTCCCCATACGCATATACAATAGCTAAATAAGTGTAAGATCGCCTTGGAAATGTAAGAAATATAATGGAGATTTGGATTATTAATGAAAGTGGTTGGGGAGATGAGTTAAGGCATGAGGAGGTACTGACGACTATAAAAAGGGAATGCCGGACCATCTAAAATTCTCCTCACACCTAAAAGAAAAGAGAAAGAAACGAGGTAGGAATGGCGGAAAGAGATGAACCAAGTAATTCGAAACATCCTTTACGTAAGGGTAAAGCTCCAATAGTGCATTGGATTACGGCCAAGGAGTTTAAGACCTCCCTCCGCACAGCGGAACCGAGTCCAGAAAGGAAAAAGGAAGGGCTTAAGGAGGTCCTCCAAAGGATCGAGGAAGAACTTCAGGAATTTTGTGGAGATGTTGGAGAAATGGAAAGCGTGGAGGAATGGTGGAATAAACAAGAGATTTCTCTCGAGTTGACACCGTCTTCTTCGAAATCGACCGCACGAACGGTGTCCCGCCCCAAAAAGACAAAGGCGAGCGAGGTGATGCCGCCTTATTGTTTGGAGTGCGGACGGCACCACGAGGAACCTCTTTGTCCACGACGCCGAGTAGTGTGTAAGGTATGCTGTTTCCCCGGGCACTCGGCAAGGTATTGTTGGGCCGGGTACCCGGGATGGCGCTAGAGGCGGAAGGAGTAGAAAAAGGTTGAAGGGAACGTTGTAAAGGGAAGTGCGAATCCGGAAGGTAAACTGTAGAATCCTTCCATATACTAACGGCCAAGACATATAGTGAGGTCGATATGTATGTATATGGATGTATATACAAGTATGTGTTAAGCAAAAGAAAAAGAGTCGGGAATGTACTTGAATGGCTAGAATTGTGTCCTCGTGGAGGACCGAAGCGTAAAAGAAATGATGAATAACTAAGAATAATGAACGGACGATCGAGTGGGTTAGAAGGGCGCGTGAATGTATCCGGCCTTTATCCACTACAAAATTTCGAGGACGAAATTTCCTAAGGGGGGAAGATTGTAATGACCCGAGATTTTATGATTTAAAAGTATATGAAAGAGGGCCGTTCGGAGTAAGGATGAGCTTCGTGAGTGGTCGACCAAGTATGGGCGTGGTGTGTGACCGAAAGAGGGGTTAATGTAATGACCCGAAATTTTACACTCTTGAAATTAATGTATATGTGATGAGTTTGAGGATGAATGATAATGACTTATGTAGATTTGAGTATAAACGATGTATATCTAAGTGTATGAACGTTTAGACATGTGACGGATTAATGATGGATGCCTTAGCTGCCCAAAAATGAAGGTATGTGAATCAAAGTGGGGTTGTCGCGAAGGGTTAGAGGATGAAAGACGAATGCCCGAAGTGGGCGTTACAATATTAAGGTTCGTCCTAGATTGAACACGAGGAGGGTCGGAGTAGGTCGGGTAAGGGTCCACGGCCACCGACCCCGGGGGCGATAGCCATCGACCCCCTAACATGCCCAAGGGGTGATGGATAGACTACCCCGGGCAAGTGTGAGGACAGGGGAGGATCGACCCCCATATCGCCCAGGGGGCGAGGGGAGATCGACCCTCGCATTGCCCAAGGGGCGACAGCTTGCGACGGATGAGCGTGTCCGTGTCGCCCAAGGGACAATGGACAGACGTACCATAGGTATATTCCGGGGGCGACCCATGAGCGACGAGTGGACAATGCGTGAGCATTATGTGGATGATAGCAAGAGGGGGTCCAGAGGGGACCCAACGGGGGCTCAGAGGGAGTCCAGAGGAGGTCCAGAGGGGACCCAATGGGGGTCCGGAGGGGGCCCAGAGGGGATCCAAGGATGGGCACTTATGTGGCCCTTGAACCAATGCCTACCGTTGATGACATGGACAAAGGCTTCCAAGGATGAATTGTGGCCATTGGATCAAGTTTGACTAGTCAACCAAATATATTATTTAAATAATGATGTGGAGAGTCGAAATTATAATCATGATAATTTGGTCCCTAGTTGCTAATGGAAGAGGATGAGGGGCCACATGAAGCCCTTGAGGCGGTGAACCCCTCTTGAAAGGGGAGGAGTTCGTCTTCTTCCCCACACAACACACACACCCCACACACACACACAATTGAGTTAGAAAGAAAAAGGAGAAAGGGGGGGAGTTCGGCGAAGGGAGGAAGAAAGGGAGGAGCTCGGCGAAGGGAAGAAGAAAGGAAAGGAAGGGATTCAACTCGCCAAAGTGGACCCGAGGGCGAGAAGAGTAAGGCGCCGAGCGAGCGAAAGGCTAAGGGCCGAAGGGAGACTACCTTCGCGGGCTGAAGTGGTGCGGCGAAGAGCGGAGTTCGCCGACTTATGTCGGGGTGTAAACGGACGGTAACCCCTACATCCCTCCTCCGCTTTTAAGCTTAGTTGTAGTGCATGCTGTTGAGATTCGTGGCTGTGGTTGGGATGTGATTCGAAAGGTGTTCGGAGAGGGTTAGAGGGTGGCCGAACCCTTAAAGGTAAGGGAAGCCACCCGAACCCCTCTATGTTTGAGTAAGGTATGTGTGTGGTTGTTGGGTGACCAAAGGGCTGCGCTTGAGGCGAGCCTTGAGGGGGAATGGTTGCGGTCCTTAGGGGCTGGAAATGAGTAAAGTTAAGGTATGGAATAGGGGAGCGTCGAGCCCCGTGGTGGCTGCGCTCCACCTCGCGCTCTAAGAGCGGAATCGCGTGGCTTTGGCCATCAGAATGATGGTAATTTGGTCCCTAGTTGCTAATGGAAGAGGATGAGGGGCCTCATGAAGATCTTGAGGTGGTGAATCCCTCTTGAAAAGGGGGGGAGTTCGTCTTCTTCCCCACATAATAACACACACACACACACACTCACAAAGGACTTAGAAAGAAAAAGGAAAAAGGGGGAGTTGGGCGAAGAGGAAGAAGAAGAGGAAAGGAAGACGATTCGATTTACAAAAGTGGATCCGAGATCAAGAAGGATTAGACGCCGAGCTTGTGAAAGGCTAAGGGCCGAAGGGAGGCTACCTTCGCGGGCCGAAGTGGTGCGGCGAAGGGCGGAGCTCACCGACTTGTGTCGAGGTGCAACCGGCCGGTAACCCCTACATCCGCCTTCACCTTTCCTCATCAATTTCCATTCGTGTCTGCCATTTTCCACCTCTTAGATAAGGTAGGAAGACGCCCTTAAAATCTCAAAACCAAACTCCAAGTACATTTCCCCTTAGGCTAGTGAAACCATATACC
Source organism: Melastoma dodecandrum (assembly GCA_029817715.1). Lineage (NCBI taxonomy): Eukaryota > Viridiplantae > Streptophyta > Magnoliopsida > Myrtales > Melastomataceae > Melastoma > Melastoma dodecandrum. The sequence continues at coordinate 108,676 of JARUPY010000561.1, forward strand.
CGTCTAATCATCATTTCGGCCATTTTTCGTTTTCTGTACATCCCAATGACAACCAATTCGGCTTTGACCTTCCCCCATCTTTTACAACTTGTTTCTACCACATTCCTACTCCCTTTCAAGGTGGGAATGTGGCCACAAATTTTCAAGTTATAACTCCTTTCCTACAGCCACTCATTTGAGCTCAAGTAACACTCATTATTCTTGCCCGTTTCAACCGAACGTCACCCCATTCGGTCTCACCTCCCATCCACCCCCGAGCATAACTTTTCCGTGCTTTTCTAGCACGAGGGACAGCCCTTCTAGGCTTCCGTTCTGGCCTTACAACGCCGCATAATTTCCATCCCTTAGCCGATTTGATTTCCATGGCCAAAGCCACGCGATTCCGCTCTTAGAGCGCGAGGTGGAGCGCAGCCACCACGGGGCTCGACGCTCCCCTATTCCATACCTTAACTTTACTCATTTCCAGCCCCTAAGGACCGCAACCATTCCCCCTCAAGGCTCGCCCCAAGCGCAGCCTTTCGGTAAGCCAACAATCACACGCATACTACTCAAACATAGAGGGGTTCGGGTGGCTCCCCTCCACCTTAGGGGTTCGGCCACCCTCTAACCCTCTCCGAACACCTCCCAAATCACAGCCCATCCACACCAAAGAACCTCAACAGCATCACCACAACTAAGCTTAAAAGCGAAGGAGGGATGTGGGGGTTACCGGCCGGTTGCACCTCGACACAAGTCGGTGAGCTCCGCCCTTCGCCGCACCACTTCAGCCCGCGAAGGTAGCCTCCCTTCGGCCCTTAGCCTTTCACAAGCTCGGCGCCTAATCCTTCTTGATCTCGGATCCACTTTTGTGAATCGAATCGTCTTCCTTTCCTCTTCTTCTTCCTCTTCGCCCAACTCCCCCTTTTTCTTTTTTCTTTCTAAGTCCTTTGTGAGTGTGTGTGTGTGTGTTATGTGGGGAAGGAGACGAACTCCCCCCCTTTCAACAGGGGTTCACCGCCTCATTTTCTTCATGAGACCCCCTTCATCCTCTTCCATTAGGAACTAGGGACCAAATTACCATCATTCTATTTTGGACTCCCCACATCATTATTTAAATAATATATTTGGTTGACTAGTCAACTTGATCCCATGGCCACAATTCATCCTTGGAAGCTTTTGTCCATTTCATCAACGGTGGGTATTGATTTAAGGGCCACATAGGCGCCCATCCTCGGATCCCCTCTGGACCCCCTCTGGACCCCCTCTGAGCCCCCGTTGGGTCCCCTCTGGACCCCCTCTGGGCTCCCTCTGAGCCCCCGTTGGGTCCCCTCTGGACCCCCTCTATTCAATCTAGGACGAACCTTAATATTATAACGCCCACTTCGGGCATTCGTCTTTCATCCTTTAACCCTTCGCGATAACCCCACTTTGATTCACATATCTTCATTTTTGGGCAGCCAAGGCATCAATCCTTAATCCCTCACATGTCTAAACGTTCATACACTTAGATATACATCATTTATACTCAAATCTACATAAGTCATTATCATTCATCCTCAAACTCATCACGTATACATTAGTTTCAATTTCAACAATTTCCATTTCTGTCTGCCATTTTCAACCTCTTAGATAAGGTAGGAAGACACCCTTAAACTCTCAAAACCAAACTCCAAGTACATTTCCCCTTAGGCTAGTGAAACCATGTACCCGTCTAATCATCATTTCGGCCATTTTTCGTTTTCTGTACATCCCAATGATAAACCAATTCGGCTTTGACCTTCCCCCATCATTTTCCACTTGTTTCTACCACATTCCTACTCCCTTTCAAGGTGGGAATGTGGCCACAAATTTTCACGTTATAACTCCTTTCCTACAGCCCCTCATTTCAAGTAACACTCATTATTCTTGCCCGTTTCAACCGAATGTCACCCCATTCGGTCTCACCTCCCATCCACCCCCGAGCATAAATTTTCCGTGCTTTTCTAGCACGAGGGACAGCCCTTCTAGGCTTCCGTTCCGGCCTTACAACGCCGCATAATTTCCAGCCCTTAGCCGATTTGATTTCCATGGCCAAAGCCACGCGATTCCGCTCATAGAGCGCGAGGTGGAGCGCAGCCACCACGGGGCTCGACGCTCCCCTATTCCATACCTTAACTTCACTCATTTCCAGCCCCTAAGGACCGCAATCATTCCCTTCAAGGCTCGCCCCAAGCGCAGCCTTTCGGTAAGCCAACAACCACACGCATACACATACTCAAACATAGAGGGGTTCGGGTGGCTCCCCTCCACCTTAGGGGTTCGGCCACCCTCTAACCCTCTCCGACACCTCCCAAATCACAGCCCATCCACACCAAAGAACCTCAACAGCATGCATCACAACTAAGCTTAAAAGCGGAGGAGGGATGTAGGGGTTACCGGCCGGTTGCACCTCGACACAAGTCGGTGAGCTCCGCCCTTCGTCGCACCACTTCAGCCCGCGAAGGTAGCCTCCCTTCGGCCCTTAGCCTTTCACAAGCTCGGCGCCTAATCCTTCTTGATCTCGGATCCACTTTTGTGAATCGAATCGTCTTCCTTTCCTCTTCGCCGAACTCCCCCTTCTTCCTTTTTCTTTCTAAGTCCTTTGTGTGTGTGTGTGTGTGTGTTATGTGGGGAAGAAGACGAACTCTCCCCTCTTTCAAGAGGGGTTCACCGCCTCAAGGGCGTCATGAGGCCCCTCATCCTCTTCCATTAGCAACTAGGGACCAAATTACCATCATTCTATTTTGGACTCCCCACATCATTATTTAAATAATATATTTGGTTGACTAGTCAACTTGATCCCATGGCCACAATTCATCATTGGAAGCTTTTGTCCATTTCATCAACGGTGGGTATTGATTTAAGGGCCACATAGGCGCCCATCCTCGGATCCCCTCTGGGCCCCCTCTGGACCCCCTCTGGGCTCCCTCTGAGCCCCCGTTGGGTCCCCTCTAAACCCCCTCTGGACCCCCTCTGTTCAATCTAGGACGAACCTTAATATTATAACGCCCCCTTCGGGCATTCATCTTTCATCCTTTAACCCTTCGCGACAACCCCACTTTGATTCACATACCTTCATTTTTGGGCAGCCAAGGCATCCATCATTAATCCCTCACATGTCTAAACGTTCATACACTTAGATATACATCATTTATACTCAAATCTACATAAGTCAATATCATTCATCCTCAAACTCATCACGTATACATTAGTTTCAAGAGTGTAAAATTTCGGGTCATTACACGAGTTATATCCAAGTCTTCTTTCACGGTGGTGTAACTGTATCCGTGGAGGTTGATCTCAACCTATCGTTTTATCCCCCTTCATACTCGATCAATTTAGCCATCCCACCTTATCTATCCTTCTAACCATACACGTCACTCCATTTCGCACCATTAGTAATGTCCCACATCATTTCGATATTGGAATCATAAATCTGCTGTCGTCCCCGCATCACTACTCCAATTTCCAGCCCCTTCCTACTTGTAGTGCTATGATTGTGGACTGATATTCAACGACTTTGTTTTTCTATATTTCCTTTTACTCGACAAGCGATATGTGCGCCCTTTCCCCATGGAGGTTACAATACAATACCGATCCCGACCACTCCTTTAGTAGAGAATCCATAACCATATTGTCTATAGTTTAAACATCTCTGTATCTAATATAAATGTATATATCCCCACAATGCGCTAGAAACTCTACGAAAAAGTGTACTCTTTTGCAACCATTTTGGGTTGATGCAACAAATTATAGATTGAGAGAACAAAACTCCATTTCCCGATTCACCCAATAAGTATGTGATTGTCAAAGAAGGTTTTAGCTATTGTCAAGCGGGTTACTACATACATGTCACTTGAGTCGATGTCGTGCATGAGCTTCATAACTGCATAATAAACAATTGAGCACATCTTCTTAATCGATGTATCTTTTCTCCGTTTCACTAAGTAGCTTGAGACAAATAATAGATTGCCCGTTCTACCTCGTTATCTTCTTGTGTTAACATAGCTCCTATGCTAGTGGTAGTGGCTACTATGTAGAGCATATATAGTCTTGACGGATTGGAGGTGCCACCAGTAAGCATGGGATTATCAAAGAAGGTTTTAGCTATTGTCAAGCGAGATACTACATACATGTTACTTGAGTCGATGTAGTACACGAGCTTCATAACTGCATAATAAACAATTAAGCACATCTTCTTAATGGATGTATCTTTTTTATGTAAGTAGCTTGGTCTTATGACTGGCATTCCCTATAAAGCGTCAAACATAGTTAATCCTCCCTAAAAAAGCCAGCATCTCTTTCTTTGATCTGGGAGGATAATTTCTGGATCACATTTGTTTTTGTCGATCGATTCGATACCACAGTGATGTATCAAGAACCTTAAAAAAGTCCTTTTTAAACTCTAAAAGCACACTTCAAAGGGTTCAACTTTAGCTAGTGTATCCGCATCTTCTCAAATGTCTCTCTTAGATGCAAGTGGTAATCCACACCCCACTTAGACTTGACCGCAACATCGTCAATATAGCCTTCTAAGGTCTTTCTAATAAGAATATTGAATATCACATTCATGACCTTGTGATGTGTATTCCTTACATTTTTCAATCCGAAAGGCATGACCATCCATTAAAAAATTCCTAATGGGCGTCAAAATGTTGTTTTGTGTATGACTTCCATAGCTTTAAAGAATTGGTTACACCCGGAATAGTTGTCCATAAAAAACATCATCTCATGACCGGCGGTTTTATCTACTTGATCATCTACTATGGGCATAGGGTAATTATCTTTAGGTGTCACATGATTAAGGTCCTTGAAGTCAATGCACACCTTGATTTTTCCATTTTTCTTTACAATAGGAACTATGTTTGAGATCCATTTGATGTACTTTGCGATCTAAATGTAGCTGACTTTGAACAACTTTTTAATTTCTTCGTACACTAATCGAGTCACTTCCTTTGACATCCACCTAGGAGCTTGCTTTACTAGTTTACTCCTCTCGAATATCGATAACTTGTATTCAACCAAACTTTGCTCCAGATTGAGCATTTCAGTATAGTCTCAAGCGAAGCAATCTTTAAAGTCCTGCAATATTTATTCAATAGATTGGGACGTGTTTTCATTTAAGAGCGAGCATAAGTACATTACGTGTTGATGCTCCTTTCTTTTCTTAAATTCAGTTTGATCAATGAATCACAGGGGATAACCGAGCTGTATGAACAATCTTTATTCATTAATTCATTACAATGTACATCTAATTGCACTATTTGAGTTGAATGACTTCACATGTAAACTCATAAGCAAAGACAAGAAATTTGCTTGACCCTACTCCTCTAGGGGCATCGCATCATCATCTTTTTCACCCCACTCGGTTGGAAGATGGGGTATTGCATCATTTATAGGCGAACATCATAGGAAACTAGTCGAAGCTTCCAGAGGGTTCGCCCTAATGCGCCAACAGCAACGGAAACGTGAAATTACTATGACGAGGAGAAACGGAACGCACGAATGAACTAACCGACAAAAACGAAAGGAATAAGACTCGGACCGCCGTTGGATCCAGCCGAAGCACCACCAGAACTGAACGAGGGGAATAGAACTCAGACCACCGCTGGATACAATCGAAACACCACCAGGACTGCCACGAGGTTTCAACGCCACACAACTGAATATAGAAACACCACCGATTATGGGAACGCTCGGATAAAATCTCGCCACGCTTAGAATCCACTAAACGATAATAGAAGTTGCGCAAAGTTCATACAAGAACTTGACGGCTGTCGAATTTTGGTAAAAAGTTCAAAGGCTTCTGTCTAAACCTAAACATAAGAGTCCTATTTATAGAGATCCCAAATGGGGTAACTCCCCATTTGGCCCAAAATGATATAGACCAAAAACTAATTAAAAACAAGTCCAAAACGTAAAACTAAGGTAATTGGGCTGACGTCGGCTGGCCCGACTTGAAGTCTTCTCGAACTCCCAGATCTCGAGTTCCTGGTCTCGAGCTCGGTGTCTTGAGCTTCCTTTGAGCACTTGGAAGTTGCCCTTGAGACTGACATCGTCCTCATATTCACGAGATGGACCTCTCTCTCGATCTCGAGACAATTCTCGAGATGATCTGTGGTCTTCTCGAGTTGAAGACACAACTCGACCTCTTCAATACCGTCAAGGTAGTCCCCATCTCGATCACTGCTCTTGATTCTATCTTGACTTGGCCAACTCAGATCACATTCATTTGAGGGATATTGGCGTCCTCTTGGGTTCCCTTCTCGATCAACCAGACAATTGCAATAAAGGTAATCCCACCTTGATCTGCTTCGAATAGAAGTATCTAGAGTTGGTCCCGATATCGCATCATTCTCCCCTTGTTGAGAAAGGTTTGCCTTCAAACTTATGCGGTCTTCTTTCTCCTGAAACAATACTCCACCAGTTCCTATTCGAGAATACATCATTAATAAATCATGGGTCGACTGGAGCAATACTCAAATATAGATCTCCGTTATCACTTGCATATGGACGTGATTCAGTTGCAAAACGTCCTCGATCACTCATACAGCCTGATGCCTTACTATGTAGTAGGCGAGCGAACTCTCCTGCTCGTTATGAAGCTTGATGAGGCTAAACAGCTGCTCTTTTCTTCCGATGTTCCCTATCAGCTCGATCAGCCTCAAGTATTCCTCTCGATCTCCCCACGGGATTGTGCTCGAGTTGAATGGGGTGGCGGGTTCCCGCACGATCTTATCTTGGATGCCTTTCTTCCGATTTCACCATTGAAGCTCAGATAGTCGGGTGTGTGGCGTGGTTGACAACTTCCGCTGCGCGACTCTGATAGTAGAGGCTATGGTGGTGCCACTCCCTTTATCCACTTTCATTTGACATCCCTGGCCTTGTTCCATGCAACTGTTGAGAAGGAGGCATTGCCGCTAGTCAGCCTTATGCAAATCCACATTTGCAATCATGCCCCTTTGACTAGCCAACGTTTCTCCTTGCCTAGGCTTCTCGAAGCATTCTTCCTCAACATCCCAGAGGTGTTCTTCTTTTAGAGCATTACCCTGGTCCTTGTGATTACTCGAAATTGGAGTTCTCGAGTACGAACTTGAGATTGGTCTCGAGGACGAACTCCCTTTACTGAAAGGAGTGTTCCTCACAGCTTGTCTGACAAGCGGGCCCCTAGCTTGTGGCTTATGCTCACTCGAGGTAAGGTTTACGAACTTAGGTGAGGGGTGCGTTCTTGCGGGGGCACTCCCCTTGTTGAAAAGAGTCGTCTTCATGAACGACAGCTTCTGGGTCAGTATCCTCGATTGTTGTCTTTCGACATCGTGCGCGAGATTGTACACGCCTTCAAAACTCCAATAATGTTGTAACTAGACCTCCTCAGCAATTTGGGGCTGCAATCCCCTGATATATCGAGCGATCTTCTCCTCCAAGGGCTCATTGATATCACAATGTAACCTCAACTGCTCGAACTCTCAAGTATACTCAGAAACACTCGAGGATTGCTGATGCAGAGTGTTGAGTCTCATAAATAAATCTTGTCGATATTGCTTGGGTAGGAATCGTTTCTTCATCTCGCTTTTCATTTTATCCCACGAGCAAATCTTGCCCTTTTCTTCTCGACAACGTTGGTGATTCATATTCTCCCACCATAAATTTGCGTACTTGCGTAGTCGAGTGGCTGCCAACTTTACTTGTATATGCTCAAGAATCTCCTCATACACGAATACCATCTCAATGGCATGCAACCAGTAAGAAACTCCTTGGGATTTGATTCTCCCTCGAACTCGGGAATGTCCACTTGCACATTAACAGGTCGTGCGGGTCGACGTTCTCGATTTTGACTCTTGGGGCTCGCTTCGTCCCGAGTTGGTCTCTTGGGATTCTTCTGGTTCCCATATCCATCCACTAATGGATTTTTTTCACTCTCAACTCTTTCTACGATCAGATTGTCCTCGCCTTCATTATCCAGTATATTGTTGGACGGCGACGCATGATGACAACCTCCGCTTGACTGAGTCCGCGCTCGATTTTGTCTCTGTAATCCGACACGTCTCGTCGACTGACTACCTTCTTGTTGATTCAGTCGATAGTAAGAAGTGTGCGATTTGCCTCAGTCAAATAAATTTCTCGAGTTCAACTCCTCTCGAGCGTAGGCAGCTTCCCGATTTGAGGTTCAATATTAAACAGTCATCTCGAGATGAATCGACATGGGTCGACTTGAGTGACATTGGTTCCTTCTCGACTGGAAATGGCTTTACAGTTGTACTAAGGTCTCCCTTCAGCTTCGCGTTGAAACAGGTAATGGGTGTCTGAAACTGATGTAAGAGGACTCCAATTCCTTCTACAGAAGAGACACCTTCGAACTTGAATGCTCCAGAACAATCGGGTAACTCGAGGAAGGGGGCTTCAACCGTTTTCAGTACCTCGAAATTATCTTGTTCAGTGAAAGGGCATTTGTATTCATCTTCCTTCAAACCCTCAACCTGTTGGTGACATTCCCTTGGAAATTCGAGTACCATTTCTTCTCGAGTCACTTCTTCCGACTCCTCGATGCATTCAGAATCCAAGTTGGACCTAAATTCTCTTCGAAAGTTTCTCCATTATCAAGATAAGCCTCAACTTCGTGAGTCTGAATAGTCACCTCTCGAGCTCTCTCTTATTGGTGAATATTTGCTGGGATGGATGTCGACTCTCCGTGAACATCTCCATTCCAGGCGTACACTTGTTCATCATTGTCGAAAGTGGAAAGAAGATTGAAGAACATACCATCTAAATGGCTGTAAACACGACAAGTGTTCTGTCGATGAAAGTCCGCATCCTCTTCGATTGGAGAGTCAAATAGATGGTTCTTGAGACACTTGACTGTAGAATCGACTGGTTGGGACATTCGTCTTCCAACAAAGTATAGTCGTTTGCTTAACGGTGATGCTCCATCGGTCCTCAAATCTCGAAGGTGGCATTGAATATCCTAAAGGCGCTGATCAAGTAGAGCGACGCGCACGATATACTTCAGATCCGTAATTTTCTTCTCCAACGTCATCCCACGTTGGAATCTATTCGCCATTACTTCCACAGTACGCTCAACAACAGCCTTGCGTCTACAACAACCACCGCTCTCAACAACTTAGCGCTCAATACAACCTTGCGTTCCCCAACAACCCAGCGCTCAACACACATAACAACCGTGCGCTTTCAAACAACAAGCACTCAACACAACCACCATGTGCTACCCAACCATGCGCTCTGATGCCAACTGATACGCCAACAGCCACGGAAACGTGAAAATACTACGACGAAGAGGAACGGAACGCACGAACGAACTAACCTACGAAAACAAAAAGGATAAGACTCAGACCATCGCTGGATACAGCCGAAGCACCACCAGAACTGAACGAGGGGAATATAACTCGTACTGCCGCTGGATATAGCCGAAGCACCACCGGGAATGCCATGAGGTTTGAACGCCACACAACCAAATAGAGAAACAACACCGATTATGGGAATGCTCGGATAAAATCTCGCCACGTTTGGAATCCACCAAACAATAAGAGAAGTTGTGCAAAGTTCATGCAAGAACTTGACGGCTGTCAAAATTGTGTGAAAAGTTCAAAGGATTCTGTCTAAACGTAAATACAAGAATCCTATTTATAGAGACCCCAAATGGGCTAACTCCCCATTAGGCCCAAAATGGTAAAGACCAAAAACTAATTAAAAACAAGTCCAAAAAGTTAAACTAAGGTAATTGGGCTGACGTCGGCTGACTCGACTTGAAGTCATCTCGAACTCCCAGATCTAGAGTTCCCGATCTCGAGCTCCCTGTCTCGAGCTTCCCTTGAGCACTTGGAAGTTGCCCTCGAGACGGACATCGTCCTCCTATTTGCGAGATAGACCTCTCTCTTGATCTCGAGACAGTTCTCGAGATGATACGTGGTCTTCTCGAGTTGAAGACTCAACTCGATCTCTTCAATACCGTCAAGGTAGTCCCCATCTCGATCGCTCCTCTTGATTCGATCTCGACTTAGCCAACTCACATCACATTCATTCGAGGGATATTGGCGTCCTTTTGGGTTCCCTTCTTGATAAATCAGACAATTGCAATAAAGGCAATCCCACCTCCATCTACTTCAAATAAAAGTATCTAGAATTGGTCCCGATATCGCATTATGCCCTGTGGTCCCACGGTCGAGTTTCCCAAATCATATCTCTGCTTGAGGGTCGGGTCCTTCACTTGTTTTGAGACTCACGTGCATACACCTGATATGTTAGTTTTTTTACTATGTTTTCTCTTCGGGTAACCTCAGGGTCGCCATCTCCCTAAATAATTGATTCCTTATGTAAGGTTGAAGTGCTCGCCCCTGCTTTGTGCCACCAGTCTCTTCCTAAGAAAGAATTGAACATTGGCTTAATATCGATCACCAAAAAAGGTCGTGTCATGCTTGTAGCACTCCACTTGTAAGTGGATTGGGACTACTCTCATACAAGGGGAGACATTTCCAGTGACTAACATTTATCTCACTTTTTTCAAGTTGTGAACATCTCCCACTAACCATTTATAAACAACTAGAGGTAAAGCATTTACTATAGCCCCATTGTGCATAAAGACGTGTCTCATAAGGATATCGTTAAAAGCAACTTGGATATGTAACGGGGGCATCGGTTGCCTAAGCGCCTCAGGTGGTCTTTGTAGCCAATTTATGGAAATGTTTGGTACGACTGGATATTCATAATTCATATAACCATGGCAATAAATACCTTCTGGTTCAAGCTTATCCTTTATGCGAAATTAATCGACAACATCAGGGTGTTTCATTGTGCCTCTAATGGTGGGATACCATTGTAGAGGGGATTGTAATTGCTCTTATCGTTTGAGCAGATATCTTCTTCACTCGAGAGGACCTCCCAATCGTAAAAAGTGGTCCTGTCCCAGTAGCAAGATGACATTTCCATTTTTTGACCGCTTTTCAACCATGCTCTTGCTCGCCACTCTTTCCACTTTCTCGTGCTCTCAATGGGTAAAGGAATGCATTGTTTAGCTCCATTTATCTGCCATAAACCCACCGATGAGTCATGTTGTTTAGCTCCATTTATCTGCCATAAACCCACCGATGAGTCATGAACGTGAACGGCTCGGTGGAGATATAAAAAAAAAAAACATTGTTTGCCTGAATGAATTCTGCCCGGTGACGTTTATAAACATAATCTATTTAGTGGAGTCTCACTATTACTTGTGAAAAGGTGTGTTGGGCCTTTGGCTATAGTACCCTAGTAGATGTCTTGGCTAGCAACATAAAATATTGGACAATGGACTTTGCACATCTGGTTGATTAATATATTGTGCGTTGCCACTAGTTTGCATTTGTAGCACAACATGCCATCTTTGAGTAACTAAGTGATTGGAGTTCCGTTCCTGATGATTTCCATGGGATTTGGGACGGACTCACCCGCTTTGGCGTGGGGGATTTCAAGTCTTCTGTTGCATTGTCCTTTAGCTTGAGGCCTGGTGGAAACTTTTCTTTCCTGTCCAATTTCTTTTGTGGACGAGGGTTGATCCCTTTAGATTTCGCTGAGTGGCCAGCTGTCATAGGCTAACGTGCCTTCTGAGATGCCACTTTAGTTTCTCATATAGCCAGGTCCAATGGCCCATTTTGCTATTCACGGGGGCCTTCCACCGTGCCCTGGTATAATAAATGTTTGGGCGTCAGTGGACCTCGTTCTATAGTCACATGCTTTATTTTGTCCTCCTTTGTTGGGGTTAGTTGTGGTTCACTAGAGGGATGCTCCGATTGTGCACGAAACCTAGACGATCCATTGGCCATATTTAGTGTCATTTCCTCCAATCCAGTTAGATCATACCATGTAGTGACTTTCCAGCCTTACAAGAACTTCTTGATTATGAAGTATTTGCCAGTGATGGACAAGTCTCAATCCGATCAGAAGTTGATGAGGGGTTATATCGACGTCGTAGGTTCATTTTCAGCGACAAAATATGGTCATGGGACATCAAAATTACACAAACTTAGGTCGTAACACTTTCCAAATTCTATATCTTACTATGACTACTGGATATGGGTGATTTATTCGCAACTAGTTTAGGTTTTGTGTAGGATATTAGGCATTTGTATTGTTAGACTGATACTATCTAATGATGTCATTCTTCGTGATTTATTCTAAGTATATCTTTTTCATACATGCATGAAATCTCGTCAAATCAATCATGTTCACTTTGTTTATTAATGAAAAGATTTCTTGTTTCAAGATTTTTTTTTTGAGTCATTGTGGTCGAGTTTTTGTCTGCTGAAAGTCAAATTGCATAACAACAGGGTTTTGTAAACAAATAGAAACGTTGTTTTGGTTTTCTTGACATAACTTGAGCTACAAAACTTCGTTTAGCTTGAAATAAATCGAAGTAGTTTTCTCTTTAGTTTAGCTAAAACTTTTTGTTAATTGTTTGGTTTGGAGCCATTTTGGTCGAGTTTTTGTCCGCTGAAAGTTGAATTGCAGAAAAACATGAATTTGTACACGAGCAAAAATGTTGGTTTAGTTATCAGGGTATAACATGAGCTACAAACCTTCTTTTAACCTTAAACTAATTTAGATTTCATGTTCAATTAATCTTCTTTTAACCTTTTTTGTGTTTTGAACATTTTCATTTGGAACCATTTCGATTGAGTTTTAGTGCATCAAAAGTTGGATTGTAGAATAGCATGATTTTGCATACGTGCAGGGGACACATCTTTGTTTCTCAAGGCACAACTTGAGCTACAAAGCTTCATTTTTTATCTTAAACCAATTTGGTGGATTTTCTCTTCAATTTATCTAAAGATTTAGATTTTAAATTGTGCGATTTGGAGTCATTTGGTCAATGTTTGATTAGTCTAAGATAGGAATGTCTGCTAGTTTTCCTTTGTCTCGTGATAGCTTGCAGCTGTTGCATTCCCGAGTGGATGACTTGAGCTATAAGTCTCTAAATACTTCAAAGTTGGTAGTATTGGTCCCCTCTTTCAATTGAAACGAACTTTATTTTATTAACTTTCTTGTTAAAGGTTGTCCAGACCATGCTTTTGCTTGCTGAATACGGGAAATGCTATTTGCCTTTGTTGTCTCACTACTAAGTGTCGCATATTTGCTTCCGTATGAAACCAAGTCTTCATTTATCTTATAGAATGTGATCTAATTGTTAGATTGTGATGATATTTGATGTGTTGTTGATATTTGATGTATTGCAACATGGTTTCATGGGCATATCATTTTCCAAAATCGAAGGATTGAGGAAGAGGAAATGACAAATGAAACGTTGCACATTTGTATTGTCCACTTTCATTAGGTAACCGTGTTACTCTTTGATCCCGAAGATTCGATTGTTGGATTGAGTTCAATTTGATATGATAAATATTTGTTCAACTATAGATCTTTTAAACATAGTTTTGATCGAATCGCTTGCTCCACTTAACTTATACATGAAACCCTTTATATGAGCATGTTGTTCACGTCAGATATAGGTAGTTTGATGTATATGACCGTCTTTGAGCCGCAACTCTAAATACCTCTTGTAATTTATTTTTCTTGTGAATTAGGTGTCATATGCATGTTCCTTTAGCTGAACATCTGATGTTTGCTTCCACTTTTCGAGCACATCCACTTTCGATCTCTCGGGCATTCAAAAGGATCCGGAGCTTGGAAGGAATGGTGAACATGCATTGATGCACTCTTTAATAGTTTGGGTTATCACGACAACATTCTTTGAATGTTCTAAATTTATCCAACACATTTGGAGGTTTCACACTCTGGGTTTCTTACATGGTGAGAACTTGTCTCACTTTCTTCACATCATTTACCATAGGCGTATTTTCACATATTTCTCCCATTTCAATTCTCAATTTATTTTTCATGTACTTGCAATCAATGACCCATGATGAACTCCAATAGACATGCACAAGCGAAGGAGTTGCGAGCTGCACGTCCCAGAATATTAAGTGTGTTTCCCATCACGGGGACACTGTTCAAGAGGTACATGGCGCTTATGAGTCTCTCACCATGTGCTTACGCCTTACCACTTTCGGGGATCGACAAAAGCGGGCATACAACTAGTTGGGACGGTTTCGATGATGAACCGGACCCTCTGTACTACAGAAGCTCCAACATTCTATTCTACAGAAGCTTCTCATAATGAGGATCTTTTTGTAAGAATCATTGTTGTAATTAAATAATTAGTTATCAATTATTTAATTACGAAATATATATTATCTGATTAAGATATTCGTCTAATCAGATTACCATGATTTGATTTTCAAATAATCATATTGGAGATAATATTTCTTGTAGAAGGAAATGTATCTTCTATATATGGAAAGGTTCTATTATTTGGTCTATAGGATTCTGTAAGCTTACTTGATCAACATACGAACATTATTTGATTGCAAATCACCACCACCTGTCCAGATACACTCTCACGTGTGTTTTTATCAGGATGGAATTGACTTCAAGTCATTTGGAAACAAATCAACGATTGTTTCCATCTATAGAAGGTTATCAAGCAGAACCTTCTGCGATACCTTCTGTGGTGCACTATTCATGGAAAATATATCATGATCTAATTCTGATTCATTTTCTGACTAAATACATGCACGTACATAATATTATTGTATCTTAATTATTTTGTGAACTAACTTTTAATTTCTTCTTTTACAGATTACGCATTTATATTTTCCTTCTTTCATTTTCTTCTTTACACTTTGTGTATAAAAAGGGGCCACGCTCTCTGATTAAAACACATATACAGAACATTCAATTTCCCTTCTTTTATTATGAAAGACAGCGTGAGCTTTAGTTTCTTCATTCTTTTGTTCGTTCGAAGTTAGTCACACGAGGAGCACTACCGGCGGAAGCTGCATCGTTGGTGAAACTTTTTGGGAGAGTGACTCGGGGGCTCGAGGGACTCGACTGGAAGCTGCAGGATACGTTGGCTGGAGGCACGGCTAGAGGTCGTGTGATCAACGTGCAGCGGGTCGGAGAGAAGGGCTGAACCTCGGGAGCACAGAAGGTGAGGGACTAACTAGTTTCTGTTGTGTAGAGCTCTGTCTGCAGGAACCTCAGGACAAGAGGAAGGTTGTCACCTTAGGACAGGAGGAAGGCTGTCACCACAGGACAGGAGGAAGGCTACACCCCAGCACGCTGTTCATCCTAGGACAAACGATACGTTGTCCACCCTAAGACAAAGGGAACATTGTCTGCCTGCGTAGGGTTAGCTACGTACTCGCGTGGGGTACGCCACGAAGTCGTTATCCTTGAGGGATTGCGCATTTGCTACCTTGTTAGTCACGTTAACGCGTGCAATCTCCTGTAGTGCAGAATCTTCGGATCTGTACAACCTCCTGTAGAGCAGAACCTTAAGGTCTGAATCTACTCTAGTGCAGAACCTTACGGTCCGTACATAACACGTCATTTCTAATACAAACCATTTTGGTTTGTTAAAGATTGACACATTCTTGGTACAGAACCTGATGGTCTGTGTTATATCTTCTGTGATACAGAATCCTTGGATCTGTTCTATAGAAGGTTGACGCTTACAATACAGAATCTCTTGATCTGTGCTATGGAAGGTTAACACATCTGACACAGAACCTTCTGGTCTGTGTTGTGCATTACTTTCTACAACACAGAACCTTCTGGTCAGTGTCGTGCTTACCTACTTCGACACAGAACCCTCTGGTCTGTGTTGTGCCGAACTTACTACGATACAGAACCTTCTGGTCAGTATTGAGCCTAAGTTACTATAGTACAGAACCTTCGGGTTTGTGCTACATAACGAGCCTCTACGGTACAGAACCTTCTGGTTTGTGCTCTGCCACTCAAGCCTCTATTGTACAGAACCTTTGGATCTGATTTCAGTTGCAATCATTTGTGTAATTTGTACAGAGATACATTTGAGTGGAAACCATCCAAATATCTGGATGAAGAGTGGATGTAAGCAATTTGCTGAACCACTATAAAAATACTTGTGTCCAATCAGACAAATTGTGAACACACTTGAATGTTCTGTTGTACAGAAACCTATCTACGATTATGTTTAACAAAAGCTTTCTTCCGCTGCGGGGTTAAACGAAAAAGCATTAAAATCCGAATTTGGAGATTAACACTAATTCACCCCCCCTCTTAGTGTAACAATTGGTAACAGAGCGGGTGTCAACAGAGGTTTAATAGCTTATTATAGATTCTTGAAAAGCTCTTACCAGCTACACGTTCTTCTCCACAGAAGCTCTTAGCTCTGTGATTGTTGCTATTCTGTAGAAGCCTACGCTCTATCAGAATCAACCCGCTACTGCACAGAAGCTTTAAGCTCTGTGAATATCTACATAGTTCTATTCTGTAGAAGCTTACGCTCTATCCGAATTTAATTCCTGTTCCACAGAAGCACCTTGTTCTGTGAGAAACGATTTGTTGCTCTACTTTGTAGAAGCCTACGGTACATTCTACAGAAGCATACTTTCTGTAAACATCACAATTGGCATTTTCTGCAGAAGCCTGCTGCTCTGCGAATCCAATAATTGTTACTTGAAAGCTTATTCTTATTTTGTCATATTAATACTCGTGCTCTGTTTAACAGAGGCCCGATTGTTGACTTGACGACTGACTTCTACCCAACGGAAGCTTGTTTCTTTCTTGAGGTTCTTTATTCTATTCGTCAACGTTCTATTCTATAGAAGCGTAATACTCTATACGAATCGAACAAATGGCTGAAAACTATAATGTGCCTAAACCACATGTCGGGAATCCTCCCATTTTTTATGGTAAGAATTTTTTCCTATTGGAAAATTCGAATGAGCGCATTCGTTGATGACCATTGACGAAGACTTATGGTCCTATATAGAAGATGGTCCACCTTCTATACTAGAGAACCAACGATTTGATCGAGAAGGTCATCCTACACGGGAATACCTTAAGATCAGACGACTCGCTAAAACGGCAAAGTGTTTGATGTTCAATGCTATGTCAAAAGGTATGTTGACGTAAAAAATCTCACGGTCCGTATATAAACCGGAAGCAACGTACAAACTGTCGTATTGAGAAATATAGCGGGTTCAATCTCTAGTCACGGACAAAGCACATGAGTCATCTTATTCGATACTTGTAAGATATCCTAAATATAGATGGGCTGATGCTCTGGCGAATATCTGCTAGAGCTTCAGGGAGGTATGTTGATGAAGATGCTGGAGCTGTAGAGCTTGATCCGGCGGGTCTTCAGGGGTGGCAAAGATCACCATGGCTGTTGTGGAAGCTTGATCTGGAGTCTTCGGAGGATGGGCGAAGAGCACCAGGGCTGTTGTGGAAGCTTGATCTGGAGTCTTCAGGAGTGACGCTTGATCTGGAGTCTTCTGAAGATACGAAGAACACCGGGCTGCTTGATCTTGATCTTGAGAGCTTGAACTTGATCTTCAGGCTTGAACTTGATCTTCAGGCTTGAACTTGATCTTGATCTTCAGACTTGAACTTGAATCGTGATCTTGACAGCACTTCGTCGTTGATCGGGTGAGGAAAAGAAGCTCGAGAACTTCGCTATCGAAGGAGCTCCTCACTCTTGAAGTTGTCGAGGCCTGTGGATTTGATCCAACAGAACTTAAGGGAGATGTTGTCGACAGAGGAATATAGCCGCCGTCGAAGAATATAATATCCGAAAATATCTTCAGAGATAAACCTGCAGAGGAGCCTTTGGAGATAAACCCGCTATGAGGCCTTCGAATATATACCCGCAAAGGGCCTTCGGAGATATACCCGCAAGAGGGGCCTTCGGAGATATAACCGCAAGAGGGGCCTTCGGAGATAAACCCGCAAGAGGGGCCTTCGGAGATAAACCCGCAAGAGGGGCCTTCGGAGATATACCCGCAAGAGGGGCCTTCGCCGCACTACCCGCAGAGGGGCCTTCGCCGCACTACCCGCAGAAGGGTCTTCGCCGCGCCGCACCACCCGCCAAGGAGCCTTCGCCGCGCCGCACCACCCGCTGAGGGGTCTTCAAAAAATAACTAGAATCTCTTTATTACCCAATGGGGCTTAAGAGAATAAGAGAGAAGAGAGAATTTTTTGTGTGTCCCAAGTAAGGGGGAGGGACTCCCTTTATATAGGAATTGAGAAGTCCTTAGATAGTGTTTCTTTCCGATGTGGGACAAGTACATGTGGGCTTAAGGTTTTATTGGGCCGACATTTGGATTGGGCCGAAGTATGAATGGGCCAATATATGGGCTAGGCCTAGTTCATTTTATAATTGGGTTAGGCTTATTGGGCTAGCATATGGGCTGAACCACAATTTTAAAACCCAATAATAAATGGGTTGGGCTTGATCTTTTTTATAATCTCAGGCCCGTGTATTATATTTACACTAAGATATAAGTGCAAAATATTTCATATCGTGATGTCTTATAATATAAAGACAATCAATCATATTCGGCAAATATAATATATGGTTTAGGCCGAATGACATTATTTCGACATCGATAAAATTTCAATGTCTACAAGGTGAATTCGTCAAACTTTCAACTTGCACTTCAGGCAAGGAAATCTGGGATAAACTTGTCACCATGTACATTGGGACAGACCAGATAAGAGAAACTAAGGTGAATTTTTTAATTCACCAATACGAAAACTTCACTATGAAGGCTGATTGATCTGTAGAACAGATGTTCCAAAGACTCAACCTTCTAGTTGATGCCAACTCATTTGGGCAAAACCTATCAAAACTCTGAACTAGTTCGAAAGGTTCTGCACACTCTACCCAAATCATGGGAAGCTAAGAAAACGGCTATAGAGGAAGCTAAAGACCTTTCTACTCTTCGACTAGATCAGTTGATGAGCTCCTTAATCTCGTATGAGATGGAAAGATCCTCTCAACCAGATATAAAGAGAGCACCCATTGCTTTCAGAGCATCAGAAGAACTTACAGAAGGTTCGGATGATGAAGCAGAAGCTGATTCGGATGATGAACTCGCAATGATAGCTAAACGCCTTTTGCGGTTCGCCTCCAAAAAGCGCTTCAATAAGAAAAGCCAAAATCACGTGGACACAAAATCGGTCACATGTTATAAATGCAAAAAGAAAGGACATTACAGTATAGAATGTCCTTTACTTAAAGAAAAGGAGAAACCTTCTCCTAAACACAAGTTCAAGAAAGCAATAGCTACTTGGGCAGAACTTGATGATTCTAATGATGAGGAAGCACTCATGTGCCTCACAGCTCACACAGAAGCTCAAAATGAACTTAATACCTGCTTTCAAATAGAAACTGTTGAAAGTGAATGGTATCTGGATAGTGGATGCTCCAGGCACATGACCGGAGATCCATCCAAATTTTCTCAACTGACTCTACAATGTGGAAGGTCGGTTAAATTCGGTGACAATAGCAAAGGCTCTGTTATCGGCAAAGGTACCATTGGAAGTTCTGACTCCATGGTCATCGATGAGGTTCTGTTGGTTACAGAACTCAAACATAACTTGCTGAGCATTAGCCAGCTTTGTGACAAAGGTTACAAAATAACTTTTGATCAAGACAAATGTTCCGGAATCCTGAACAATGAAGTACGCTTCATTGGGACCCGTAAGAGGAACATCTATACCTTGACTCAGAATAGCTTCTGTACTACAGAAAACTGCCTTCTGACAGTCAAAGATGAAAGCCTACTATGGCATAGAAGGTTGGGACACTCCAACTTCAAATTGTTATCCAAGTTGTGAAAAAGGATTTGGTTAAGGGATTACCCAATATCCGTTTTGAGCATGACATCTTCTGTGAAGCATGTTCACTTGGAAAAAAAACTAAATCTTCATTCAAAGCCAAGAATGAAGTTTCTACTTCTTAACCTCTTGAACTTTTACATATGGATCTATTCGGACCTACTAGAGTTCAGAGTGTCGGCGGTAGAAGGTACTGTCTAGTTGTAGTTGATGACTACTCTAGATACACGTGGGTTAAATTTTTAACTCACAAAAGCGATGCTTTTGAAACTTTCATTAAGCTAGCTAAGAAATTACAGAATGAAACTGGATCTTCTGTAAAAGCTATAAGAACGGATCATGGTACTGAGTTTGAAAACCATGACTTCGCTACTTTCTGTGACGAACATGGTATCGATCACAATTTTTCTGCTCCTTATACTCCTAAACAGAATGGAGTAGCAGAACGGAAAAATAGAACTCTAATAGACATGGCCAGAACCATGATGTGTGAGAGCTCTGCTCCACAGAACCTATGGGCAGAAGCTGTTAATACAGCCTGCTACATATCAAATAGGGTTCTACTCAGACCCATACTTGAGAAAACTCCCTATTAACTATACAGGGGGAGAAAACCGAACATCTCCTATTTCTACTCCTTTGGAAGTCCATGTTTTATCTTGAGACCTTCTAAGGACAATTTAGGAAAGTTCGAAGCTAAGACAGATGAGGGCATCTTTCTTGGATACTCTTTGTCTAGCAAAGCTTACAGAGTTCTAAACAAAAGAACTTCTACTATAGAGGAATCTATTAATGTAAAAATTAATGACCTTCCTACTATCATTACAAGAGATGTTATATCTCAAGAACCTACAGAAGATGCTGTAGAACCTCCACCCTCTACGAAAGAGAAAGGTGAACCCTCTGTTCATGAATCTAAAAATGATCTTGAACAAACAAATGACAATTTTGAAGAACATTCTCAGAATAATCAACAAAGTGATATTAGAACACCTGCTCTTTATCAAAGACGACATCCTATAGACCAAGTCATAGGAGATCTTAACAGAGGCAAACAGATAAGACGTTCTGTGAATGCTTTCTATGAACACTCGGTTTTTTTATCACAGAAAGAGCCAGAGAATATCGATGAAGCTCTCAATGATCCAGATTGGATACTTGCTATGCAAGAGGAGCCTAATCAATTTGAAAGAAGCAAAGTGTGGACACTTGTTCCTAAACCTGACAACCGTTCCATCATTGGAACTACATGGGTTTTCAGGAACAAACTAAATGAGTCCGGCATTATTGTGAGGAATAAGGCTCGACTCGTTGCAAAAGGGTATTCTCAACAAGAGGGTATTGACTTTGATGAGACATTTGCTCTTGTAGCTCGTCTCGAGGCAATACGAATGTTATTAGCCTATGCTTGCTTTAACAACTTTAAGTTGTATCAAATGGACGTAAAAAGTGCATTCCTCAATGGAGAAATCAAAGAAGAGGTCTACTTAAGTCAACCTCCTGGTTTCGAGGATCTGCAACACAGAAACTACGTCTATAAACTCTCCAAAGCTCTATACGGTCTTAAACAGGCTCCTAGAGCATAGTATGAGAAACTTAGCTCCTTCCTTGTCGAAAAGGGCTACAATAGAGGAAGAGTAGATACCACTCTCTTTCTCAAACACAGAAGCAATCATCTCATTGTTGTCCAGATCTATGTCGATGACATTATCTTTGGATCAACTGATGAAACGCTCTGTGATGAATTCTCCAAACTCATGACAAGTGAGTTTGAGATGAGTATGATGGGAGAACTCACGTTCTTCCTTGGTTTACAAATTCAGCAAACTGCAGAAGGTACATTCTTACACCAAGAAAAGTACACTAAGCAGCTTCTGAAGAAATTCGGCCTAGAAGGCATGAAACCTTTATCTACACCAATGGGTACAAACACTCAATTAGACAAAGACGATAACGATAAAGAAGTGGATAGTAAGCTCTACAGAAGCATGATAGGCTCCCTTCTGTACCTTACAGCTTCTAGACCAGACATACTATTTAGTGTGTGCCTCTGTGCTAGATTTCAATATGCACCTAAAGAATCTCACATGACTGCAGTCAAGAGGATCTTTAGATATTTACAGGGTTTCGTGAACCTTGGCATCTGGTATTCAAAGAAATCAAACTTTGATCTGAATGGATATTCTGATGCAGACTTCGCAGGAAGTAAGGTAGACAGAAAAAGTACAAGTGGTACTTGTCAGCTCATGGGAAACATGTTGATTTCATGGTTTTCCAAGAAGCAGACTTCTGTTACCCTCTCCACTGCAGAAGCCGAGTACGTAGCTGCTGCAAGCTGCTGTGCGCAACTCCTGTGGATGAAACAACAACTTGAAGACTACGGTCACTCATTTACAAAAATACCGATCAAATGTGATAATACTAGTGCTATTAGCCTAGCTAAGAATCCAATATATCACTCTCGATCGAAGCATATCGAACTCAGACATCACTTTCTGAGAGATAATGTACAACAAGGTTCTATTACTATGGAACACATTAACACTGAACACCAATTGGTTCATATCTTTACTAAGCCTCTGGATAAAGAAAAATTTTTCTTTTCAGAAGTGAATTAGGAATCTGCCATCCTCTATAATGTCTTTCATAAGACAAAGAGAAGTTAAGTGGGAATCCTAAACACCTACTACAGAAGGTACATAGTTGTACACGTCATACAGAAGGTATAACCATCTGTTTCAACACTACAGAAGGTACATGTTCGTACACTTCACAATAGAAGGAAGGATATTAAACTTTCTATATCATAGAAGGTTGAATTTCATCCTCTATTAAACAGAAGGTACAATCGCCTGTACACTTCATTACAGAAAGTTGAATTAAACTCTCTACCTTATAGAAGGTATTACGAAATGTTTACCTAAACTCTAAATTAGGTAACTTTCAAACTAAATCTGAAGATATGATATATCATCCAATAAAAGATTTTGATGATATTAAGAAGAGAATAAAATTTTCTGCTTGAAATCAACCTTATTAGGAATATTAAAATCCTAATAAATTATATTTGGATATAATTATCCATTATATTAGCTCTTCGTGTAGAAGAAGCTTCAACAGAAAGTGACGAAGGATTTACTTGCCTTGAAATAGCCAACCGCCTCACACGATCAAATCACGGGAATGAAATTTTCTTTTCCCCTTGTCTCTGATGCATGTCAGTTTGATATGACATCTCTAAAGATCACTTGAGCGGGAAAAATATTTTTTTCCCATAAACCGCCTTTGTGAGCCAATTTTAAAAACCCATAACCGTCACCCTTTCTTCTTTACACCATCCTCAGATCATCGCATCCCCTTTCTCTCGCTTGTTTTGCCCTAAAACTCCCAGACCTTCGTCCTTCACCATCCATGGCACCCAAGGCAAAATCGCTCAGGAAAAAGGCTAAGGCCGCAAAGAGAAAGGCGCGTCCTTCTTCTTCGGAGAAGCCTGCTTCATCTTCGAACAGGTCTCCACCCCCTTCCTCGTCGGAGAAACCCATTTCTCCTGCGAAGGAACAAATCATCCCTGCTGTTGTCGAGACCCACGATGACATGCAACCGCTCTCTAAGGACAAGGGACTTGAAAAAGCCCAAATCCAAGTGGAAGAGAAAGCACATGAGGGATCCCTGGTCGCTGCGATAGAGGAGCTCCCTGTCCCTGAACCCTCTGCCAAGGGTTCTTCTGCGGCTGATGACACTGATGCATCAAAGGTCACTACTCCTGAGAACGCTACGCCTGATGAGGAGGTGGAAGCGCCCCCTGTCGATGAAGCACCAGAGGAACCAGATGAGGAAGCTCTTGCTCCTGTTATCTCGGTCTCCCCTGATCTCAAGCAGAAGGGTGTTGCCTCTGCGTCTAAGAAGGCTACCCAGAAGCCTGCAGCACCTTCTGGAACAAAGCTTCTCCATGATGACATCAAGTCAGGAGGTGTATCCTCACGGACTAGGCTGAAACGGAAAGAGCCTGAGACTGTCAGCACCTCTCTTGTCAAAACGGCTGCAAAGAAAACCAAGTCCCCGGAGAAATCTGTTTCCGTGGACACCTTCGCTGAGGGGCTGGATACCTTCATATTTCCGGTAAACCCTCTAGTCTCTAGAACGGAGATAGAAACTGTGCTTGCCGATAACAAATTGCCCAAATGTGATGCTGCTGGTCGATAGTTCGCTGCCTTCAAGCGCATTGATTTTAATTGGTTTAAGGCAAATGATCTTGACATTGCTCCATTGCTTGAGAAAGTTGGTCTGAAAACCTTCTTGAGACATATGCAGAGGTGGCCGTCTCTCACCTGAGAGAGTTCTATGGTAACATTTTGTTCCATGAACAAGGACCTCATGTCAAGTTCATCAAAACAGTGATCGAAGGGGTTCCGCTTGTCTTCTTTGCACATGATGTTAACCAATTGTTTGGCAGTGAGGAATATGACCCACTGTCAGATCTTGGAAAGGAGGAATC
This sequence comes from Melastoma dodecandrum, assembly GCA_029817715.1. NCBI lineage: Eukaryota > Viridiplantae > Streptophyta > Magnoliopsida > Myrtales > Melastomataceae > Melastoma > Melastoma dodecandrum. The sequence continues at coordinate 132,881 of JARUPY010000561.1, forward strand.
CTACAGTATCATCATGGGGGAAAGGGTCCAGTCGGACAAATACCTGGAGTCCACAATACTGGAACTCAAGACTCGTGTATTGCATCGAGTTGTGCTATTCTGCCTCTTGCCAAGGACCGGGAGCATTGACACCATCACCTCAATTGATGCATCAATGATGGCTCACATCATGAAGGGAATCCCTTTCAACCTTGGTTTGCTGGTGTTCTCGCACATGAAACGTTGTTGCAATACCACAGGAAAGGCTCTGCCTTATGGCCAGGTAATTGCCGGCCTTCTTAAGCTTGCTCGTGTTTCTACTGATGCATCTGCTTTCCAAGAGAAATGGAAGGTTGGTACCTTTGGGCACTAGATTATAGCTGGCATGCATTATGTAAGGAAGGGTTCCTCCTGGACTCGCAAATGGAAGTCACAGGACACCACTGAGGATAATGAGGATATGCCCCTATCTGCCAGAATGTCCAGAAAGGCTGCTGCTGCACCTTCTGCTTCTGCCTCTGCAGCAAAGGTTCCTTCAAAACAGAGACAGCCCAAGTCCTCTGCTGAGATGACCATCCTCCTAGAACAAACTGTTCTCCTCAAGGACCTCCAGCAGAAGACTGTGGCCCATGAGGAAGATATGCGCGTCTTACGCGAAATGGTCATGAACCTGACTAGCGAGCTAGAAAGCCAGGCAAAGGTCATCCGTGATAATCTTAATGAAGTCCCTTCTGATGAGGAAGAGGAAAAATAAACTCTCTTGATGTTCTCTCTTTTCCGCATTTCTAGCTAGACCAAAAATTGATTTCTGTAGTCTACTAGATTGTAATAAGTGTCACATGGTGGACACATTTTCTTTCAGCAGTATGGTATTGAACTTTCTGTCAGACCTTCTGTACCACATTCTGCATGGTCTTTGAACTCTCTGTTCTACCCTCTGCAAGAATTAAAACTACCCTCTGCACGTTGGTCATGAACACTATGTCATACCTTCTGCAAGAAACTTACTCTTCTTTTTCAACCTACATTCATCTTCTTTTTGATGTGACAAAAAGTGGGAGAAATTGAGTTGATGGGGAGTACCTAGCTCTGTATGAGTTACAGAAAAATCTTTATTTTTCTATAACTTAAATGGGTCGTAGAAGGCTATACCGTCTACGGTGTAGAAGCTTATGAGACTGATACAGCTCATAATCACACCTTCTGCAGGGAATGCGATTCGTGATCTTTTAAAGTCACTATTGTTGGGAGTGCATAAATGAAATACCATCATTTTTGTCGGGCTAAATACAGAAGCTCCTCGCTCTGTATAAATCACAGAAGCCTTTGTGCTCTGTAAATAACCTTCTTTATAACAGAAGCTTCTATGCTCTGTTTCATAGAAACCTTATGGTTCTATACAAACGCGAGACTCTTACTCTTATCTATTTAGAGGGAGTTAGGGGGAGTTCTTGCGAAAACATTTCCCTCAACGATGAATGTTTTGTCATCATCAAAAAGGGGGAGATTGTTGGGACGGTTTTGATGATGAACCGGACCCTCTGTACTACAGAAGATCGAACATTCTATTCTACAGAAGCTTCTCATAATGAGGATCTTTTTGTAAGAATCATTGTTGTAATTAAATAATTAGTTATTAATTATTTAATTACGAAATATATATTATCTGATTAAGATATTCGTCTAATCAGATTACCATGATTTGATTTTCAAATAATCATATTGGAGAAAATATTTCTTGTAGAAGAAAATGTATCTTCTATATATGGAAAGGTTCTATTATTTGGTCTACAGGCTTCTGTAAGCTTACTTGATCAACATACGAATATTATTTGATTGTAAATCACCACCACCTGTCCAGATGCACTCTCACGTGTGTTTTTATCAGGATGGAATTGACTTCAAGTCATTTGGAAACAAATCAATGATTGTTTCCATCTGTAGAAGGTTATCAAGCAGAACCTTCTGCGATACCTTCTGTGGTGCACTATTCATGGAAAATATATGATGATCTAATTCTGATTCATTTTCTGACTAAATACATGCACATACATAATATTATTGTATCTTAATTATTTTGTGAACTAACTTTTAATTTTTTCTTTTACAGATTACACATTTATATTTTCCTTCTTGCATTTTCTTCTTTGGACTTTGTGTATAAAATGGGGCTACGCTCTCTGATTAAAACACATATACAGAACATTCAATTTCCCTTCTTTTATTCTGAAAGAGAGCGTGAGCTTTAGTTTCTTCATTCTTTTGTTCGTTCGAAGTTAGTCACACGAGAAGCACTACCGGCGGAAGCTGCATCGTTGGTGAAACCTTTTGGGAGAGTGACTCGGGGGCTCGAGGGACTCGACTGGAAGCTGCAGGATACGTTGGCTGGAGGCACGGCTGGAGGTCGTGTGATCAACGTGCAGCTGGTCGGAGAGAAGGGCTGAACCTCGGGAGCACAGAAGGTGAGGGACTAACTAGTTTCTGTTGTGTAGAGCTCTGTGTGCAGGAATCTCAGGACAAGAGGAAGGTTGTCACCTCAGGACAGGAGGAAGGCTGTCACCTCAGGACAGGAGGAAGGCTGTCACCTCAGGACAGAAGGAAGGCTGTCACCCCAGGACAGAGGGCACGCTGTTCATCCTAGGACAAAGGATACGTTGTCTACCCTAAGACAAAGGGAACGTTGTCTGCCTGCGTAGGGTTCGCTACGTACTCGCGTGGGGTATGCCACGAAGTCGTTATCCTTGAGGGATTGCGCATTTGCTACCTTGTTAGTCACGTTAACGCGTGCAACCTCCTGTAGTGCAGAATCTTCGGATCTGTACAACCTCCTGTAGAGCAGAACCTTAAGGTCTGAATCTACTCTGGTGCAGAACCTTACGGTCTGTACATAACTCAAGTCATTTCTACTACGAACCATTTTGGTTTGTTAAAGATTGACACATTCTTGGTACAGAACCTTACGGTCTGTGCTATACCTTCTGTGATACAGAATCCTTGGATCTGTTCTATAGAAGGTTGACGCTTACAGTACAGAATCTCTTGATCTGTGCTATAGAAGGATAACAAGTCTGACACAGAACTTTCTGGTCTGTGTTGTGCTTTACTTTCTACGACACAGAACCTTCTGGTCAGTGTCGTGCTTACCTACTTCGACACAGAACCCTCTGGTCTGTGTTGTGCCGAACTTACTACGATACAGAACCTTCTGGTCAGTATTGAGCCTAAGTTACTCTAGTACAGAACCTTCGGGTTTGTGCTACATAACGAGCCTCTAACGGTACAGAACCTTCTGGTCTGTGCTCTGCCACTCAAGCCTCTATTGTGCAGAAACCTTTGGATCTGATTTTCAGTTGCAATCATTTGTGTAATTTGTACAGAGATACATTTGAGTGGAAAACCATCCAAATATCTAGGTGAAGAGTGGATGTAAGCAAATTTGCTGAACCACTATAAAAATACTTGTGTCCAATCAGACAAATTGTGAAACACACTTGAACGTTCTGTTGTACAGAAAACCTATCTACGGTTCTGTTTAACAGAAGCTTTCTTCCGCTTAAAACGAAAAAAAGCGTTAAAATCCGAATTTGGAGATTAACACTAATTCACCCCCCCCTCTTAGTGTAACACAACTCCCTTGAGTATATTTTCCTTACATAGTTCTTTTTAATTACTTAATGTTTTTTATAATTAGAGCTTTCTGACCATGTTTCAATGTTAATAGCATGAAAATTGTTCATGGGTCCGATGATTTGATGTAGAAAACCAATGATCGACCTCGACTAGAGATACCAATCTTAGCAAACCTGGGAAGGAGTCCTTGACGACAGTGCAAAGACAGGATCACATGGTAAATCGAGGTGGAAATGTTTCACTAGAGCAGCCTCAACTGACGAAACTTACCGATGATATGCCATCCCGATTGGTAACAAGTACTTAAGAAAGTGCAAGGCTTCCCAAATTTACCTTATGTTTTACGTGCATTAGTATATTGATCTTGTAACTTTGTTTGATTTCTCCATTCACCTTATTCTAGGTGTTTGTCGATGTGCTGTGGAAGATATCATTGTTATCACTTGATATAAATTTTTTGTCTAGATGCTCGGAGTGCGTGCAATGCTTGTAAACATGAAATACCATTTTCTGATTAGCCAGTTACCACTTAAGTATGACAAAAAAAAACTTAATGAATTAATCCCCAAACCTCAGACTGGTTTTTTTCTACTTAATAAAACCTTTTTTTTTTTTTTTTTTACTATTTTAAAATATAAGTCGAATGGTGACTATGTCAAATGTTATTTCCAAAGTAAAATGAACATATTTTCTACACAGAGGACACCTTCTATTGAATAGTGCACGTTATGGTTCTCGCCTACTTCCTCTTCCTTCTTCCTTCTTTGAGCTCTTTTCTTTACTTCTCACGTGTCGCCTTCGACTTCATCTTGAAATATTGGAGACGTTTTTGGACGAGGATACAAAGTAGACCCAAATTTGAGAAGATCGAAGGATCAAACTCTATTGCAATTTGTCCTAAGTTTCCCTCTATGCTCGAGTTCGAGTCGAAATGAAATTGGCACTAGCGGACCTCGAATTCCCTGTTTGCGATTCCCACGCACCCTACGAGTAAGGTGCCCATGGGTATCGTTGGTAATGGTCACACAACTGTTTGACTAGATTTTGATGATGAGCATTGGACCTTCTGGTGAAACACAAAGTCAAACCATTCTACACTACAAAAGCTACTCATTTTGAGAACTTTCTGAATGAAAATATTTTTTGTAAATTAAATGATTTGTTTAGTAATTATTTAAATTGCAAAAATAAAAGAATTTGGTCATGATATTAATCTGATCAAAATCAATAGATTACGTTTACAAATAATCACAATATGAATCTACATTTTCCATGGAAGGCAAACTATATCAACCCTTTATTTATGGTAAGGTTTTGCGAAGGTTGTCTCCAACCTTCTATGGGATCGATCGGACCACCAATGAACCACGGTATGTGGGATGTTTATCCACGTCATCTGTCTAGATTCTTTCAATTATTTGTTTTGAATAGAAGGATATTCGTTTTGATGGATTATGGTGAAGTTAATCTTGAATTATTTTGCATTCACAGAAGGTTGCTGGATCAGTTTTAGCCATGAACTTTCTGATATCGCTAGTATTCATGGGAGATATTATCAAATCATAATCCTCTTGATATGATATGATGTACCTAAAGAATACTTGGCATGGGGAGGAGGACGTGACGTTTTGTAAATATTAATATTGTAGACATTATCTTAATTATTTACTTTCTTCTTATGCGTAATGGGCTGATTGGCCAAGAATCACTTTCTCTACATGTAGCCATAGATTATTTTTGTATAATTTAGGATTTATTCAGTCACACTTCTGCTGATGGTTGTTAAACAAGGGTTCATTGTTGTATTATTCGTGTGAAATCTAGAGGAGTGTGCTTGTGTGAGATCTGTAAAACTTTTCGATGACGCTTTGTTAGTCAACAAACGAGGGACGAAGCTGGAAGAAGGCTGTAGCGTTGCGTTGAAGTCTTCTAGGAGAGTGACATGAGCGGCCAATGACGGGACTCTTTGTTGGAGGCTGCAGGAGGAACGTTGGTGGTAGGCGTACGGTTGGAGGCTGGCGTAGCCAACGGTGGAAGTTGGCTGGACGAGTAATGGCTGATACCCCAGGGAGCACAGAAGGTGATGGACATAACCAAGTGTCTATGCTTTAAGACGTTCTATGTGTGTGGTAACTTAGGACAGAGGTTTGTTATCTAACTTGCGTTGGGGTTTGTTGCGTGCTTCTTACGTGGAGTTCGCCAAATAATAGCTTTCTTACGTAGAATGTCCGTTGCAGGGTCCGCGTGTGGAGCCAATTAGTGGGAAGAATCTTTCCTTAGACTGGGGTCGTTTTATGTTTTGCGTATGGGTTTCGCTTCGCGTTCGCCATGCGGTTAATCGCCACGAAAGTCGTTGTGCCTAAGGGGATTGCGTCTTGGGTTGGTACCTTTGTTAATAAACGTTTACACGTTGCACAATTTCACTGTGGTACAGAATCTTTCGATTTGTGCTGTGAATAATTCAATTACATTGTGGGTCTAAAAAACCCTTTTTGGTCTGTGCTGGTAGAGGGTTGACACATTTGGTATATATAAAAGAACTCTTTCGGGTCCTGTTGCTGTGGAAATTCAGTCACTCTGTGGTACAGAACCTTCTGGTCTAGTGGCTGGTAAAAGGGTTGACATATTTTGGTACATGAATCTTCGGGTCTAGTGTTATGCCATCTAGGTCCACTGCTCGTGACACAATACTTTGGGACTGTGGTGTACAACTTCGAGTCACCCTTTGGGGCAGAAATCTTTTTTGGTTTTTACTGTAGGAAGGTCGATCTCATATCACTTTTTTGTAATCGCTTAACCTACATTGACTTTGAGTAATAACCATCTAGAATTCCTTGGGTGAAGAGTGGATGTTGGCAAGTATGTCGAACTAATATTAAAAGTTTTGTGTGCATCAATCAAAATGTGCAATCACTTTCTGAGTGAACGTTCTGTCTTACAGAAACCTGTCTCTACGGTTTTTGTTATTACATAAGCTTTCTTCCGCTATGGTTGTTTGTCGAAAAGGAGTTTAAAAATCCTATAATTGGAATTTTTAACTCTAATTCACCCACCCCTCCTTAGATGTAAACACCCACGCACAAAGAAATGAAAAAAAACTAGAGTGCATTAGGGAATTTGGAATTCAGTCAGCCTTGATAACTTTTGAAAAGTGTTTAAACGTGTTTTTGCACAGCCGGGGTCCAAAGAAGTAAGAGGTTACTAATATATTGAAGTCGTGGCATCCTCGGAAAGTACGTTCTCCACGCGATTTGTCTAGTAAATATTATGAGCGGCCTGCCGGCCAGCTTGCCTTTGGAACCCCTGACTCCATCTGTTGACAGTACGTGAATGTGTTTGGCAGAGGGCATGTTATTCTGATGGACTCTTGATCCTGTTGAAACTGTCGGTTGCTATTCCAGGTAAAAGCTGCCAGGGAATTCCGACGAGCCGGCGTGAAAAATGGGCCCATCATATTCTTTTAATAAAACACAAATCACCTAATTATGATTAACTTCCTCTTTAAATGTTCTTAATGCTTTTAAATCGGCAAAGTACAAGCTATTAAATATTAGGTCCTGCCGACTTTCAATTCCCTTGACCTCTTTTTTTGGATTCGAATATAACACTGCGAAGATGAACAAGTCCAAAACACGCAGTCTGGACACTTCGACGGTTATCCATATCCCAGAATTAACACGAGGGGGGTATGCTTTTCGTTGCACGTATCACCCGCCTACCACCGTCAAACTAAATCGGGATGGGAATGAAATCCGTAACTAGAAACCACTTTTCCGCTGACCAAAAACTGGTCCAAAACCCGTATTTTCTTTGATGTGCTGAAACTTATAAATAATGAAGGGAAATTTTCTCCCAATTGGAGTAAAACCTTATTCTGGGATAAGTTGTTTCCCACTCTTATGCAATTGCGAGACCGCTACCTCCCGGCCGTCCACTCAATTTCCTACGGACCGTGGTGTGACGATTTTGATCGGCACGTGTGCGGGTGTTTTTTTGTGAATCTCGTTGGAACTGGGTGTGGGATGGACACTACGTTCTGATATACATTTTCTGTTTTTTGTTGACTCAGCGGCCTTCCTTGCTTGGATACTACTTCTCTTTTTTTTAAAGGCAAAATATACGATAATATCATAAACTATGCTCAAACGTTTTGTTTTTGTTAAAATCTTTTTTGGCTATACGATTAATTTATCACTAATCTTTAGTGATCGTAATTTTTTTTTGTCCATATCTTGAATTTTACTCTGAGGAAAACCAAACACAGGGCCTTAATACTGTCTAACAGTTATCCTAGTAATAGTTGACTTTTTGTTTGTTTTATTTTTTTTTCTTTTATTTGATTTTTATTTATTTTTATTTTTTTTCTTTTATTTTTTTTTTTTTTTTTTTAACCTCTCATTTGCAATCGTTTTGCAATTCAGTTTATGCGTAGTAGTAACCTCACAATAAAATCCATAATCCGTTCTTCTACGATTTTTACAGAATTCTTAACGAGCATCAATAACTACAGTCCACGTACTTCGACTTCCATATTACTTAATTTAACTATTAGAAATTATATAATAAATAACACATGAAATTGTTTAATATTATTATACACTTTTTTCACTTTTTTTTGTCAATAATTGAAATTTAAAAGATTAGGAGCCTGTTTGGTTTTCTAACAATAAAATCCAAGATTGGCCGGACAAATAAATTACAACCTTAAATGATAGTGATAATATCGTATAATAGCCAAAAAGAGATTTTGTGACAAAAATAGAAAGTTTGAGCATTATTTAATGATATTATAGTATATTTTGCCTTTTATTAAAAGATGAAGTTAATTAAAACGGAGTCGGTGTTGGTGAGGAACAACATACTGATATTACTTTGCAATACGAATGCCAAGTGAATCATAGGTAGGGACGGTAGTAGCAGCCCAAGGCGCGTGGGGTCGTGATAAAATCCCATTACTTTACATTTGTGGTGGGGACTCGCCATGATATATTCATTCACCACCTGACACCTCCCTCCCCTCCATCGGGTCTCTTACATTGATCCCTATAAGAACTCGGGGGAAAGCGACGCCCTACAAAAGTTCCAACATTTTTGGAGTGTTCAGATTTCACACAAAACCACGCGCGCATTTGCAGCCACTTCTTTTCGATTGAAAAACAAGTTGTAACAAAGGCTTTGAATAGTTTCGAGGGTATCGATGAAATATCAAACCACGGTTTAAAAGGAAAAATGACATTTTTATGAAAAACGTTGCGGGTGGAAGAGCGCCGGGCCATTTTTTCTTGGTCCTTTTTCCCGAAAATGAACTTCACGGGGGGTGTGGAGGGAGATCTCGTCTTCCTGCCGTTTGTTGTCGATCGTCGTTCCCGTAGGCAAAGTCAGAAACAAACTGCTTGTTGGCAGTAGATATGTCTAAAAATGTTGAACGAAAATGCCAGGTGGCATATACAATTACGTCTCATCTGACCCCTGGCCGGCCACGACCCGGAAATAGGAAAGAAGGAGAGGAAGGAAAGTTCCTGTGAACGGAAAAGCGACGGAAGGAATTATCCTAGTTGATTGTTTGCTCTAGGTCCTAGAAATTTGGCCGTAACCTCATTATGGGAATATTAAAAAATAACATCCTTGGCCCAGTGTCCCGATGCGAGGACGCGTGGATGATGGGTCCGTCATTTACACCCCAACCCAAAAAGATATAATAATCGAATGGTGGCAGTGTATGTGGATAGTGTTTTTTTGGCTAACTTCCTTCATACCATCATCTTCTTCGATCATAATTTTTTTTTTATGATTTCGAATGGTGGTGGGGGTGGGGTGGAACTTCCGCATTCATACAAACCACGTGTGAAGGAGCCGAAACAAGATTAGTGTTGAAAGCCAGTAAAATAAACAAGAAAGAAAACACATTTGCCGACTGTGTCCAAAGACTGCCCCGAAGTTTTTATTATGGCGGCACAGAACCTCTGCCACATCAATCGCCTACTGTAGATAAAACAAAAAAAAACGAAAATGGGAACTCGAGGTGGAACCGACCTTTTAGCCCCGAAGGCTAGAATTTGGACCTTTATTTTTCACATGTTGTCCAAGTCAACTCCGACACTTAATCGCAAAAACCCAAGCAAAAGTTAATAAGAAACACGGCTCGAAAACCCTCCTATTTCTGTTGGACAGGCTTTTAGAGACCTCGAGTATAAATTATAATAGTGGGGATGCTCAATAGTCCCTATTGGTCGACCGGAAAACAAAGTCGGGCGAACATTTTGTTTGTCACTAAACCCCGACCCGTTAACTCCGCGTTGACTCCTGGGAAATGTAAGTGGAACCAAAGAAGATTATAAGAATGGGCTTTGAGGTTTTTTTTGCTAATCTTTGTTTAACCCTTGTTCGCTTTTGTTCCATTGGAACGGTATTTTCAGACCGGATCGACATTTAAACGTTGGACCCTTCTGGTGAAACTTGGTTAAGTAAAAATAACTCCAAATGGAAAAAAAGCAGTTTGACTTTGCCTATATCTTAAACCGGGGAACAAATCTTTGAATGAATGTACCAAAATATGCAAGGAAAAGGAAGGGAAATTTGCCGACCGGATTTCCCGGTGCGGATGAGTCCGAGTAATACACTTAAAGCCGCCAGCTGCGATTTCAGACAAAGAATGGCCGCCTGTCCATCCATTTACATGGGAGACATTGTATGGTGGTTCGACTCCAGATGACCCGCTTAAATTCGAGGAGCGCTTGTGCCCACCCGCTATATCAGACAATGCATGATCACATTAATGGTTTCGAGTTACGAATCCATCCATCCCCAATGCACTATCACACCTTGATAGAGGAGATAGAGATGCCGCTTTGGAATAAAAGTCCTTCCCAGGGTGATTGACCGAGC
>JARUPY010000249.1:0-149555 GCA_029817715.1 Melastoma dodecandrum
CGCGGCGACCGACATCAGCTCGATCGAAACGGCGAGGGAAGGGGGATGAACCACGAGGACGGGGAAAGTACGAGGAGGCGGTCGGCTTGGACAGGTGGCGAGATAGACACGTCACCGACCAATGGTTTGGACACACGTGTTCCGAGCTGGCAACTAGCGACATATTTTTACCACTCTGCTTGTACATAATAATTTCTTCATTAGAATTTCTTAAAAATTTATGTTATATATAAGGCTTAATTATCAAATATACCATCAACTTTACTAGTTTTTTCCGATCTAGCCTGAAGTTTAAATTGTATCTCTAGGTAGCATGTACTTTCGACTTGTTTCAAGTTTATCCTAATTATCTCAGTCTCTAGGTTGACTTTCTCAGACAATCAGAAAATTAATTCTTCTTAAGCGGCTCTGATACCAATAATACAATAATAGAATCGGACTTAAGAAGATTTTTTCAGTTGTCTCTGTCGCCGGCGTTCTGCCAGCCTCGAATACTCGTTTGAGTATCTCGAACTTGCCGCAAACCCAAGATTGGATTTACCTTCAAGGAAATATTCCTCAAATTCACTCTGCAGGAGAGTCAGCTCTTCTAATTTCTTAGAGTAGCTATCCACAAGCTCAATTAGCTGCTGTATTTGCGCTGAGAGGCTTGCCAATCGATCTACTACCGTGTTGAGAAGTCCAGTAGCAGAATCCTTGCCCACACCGTGATCCAAATGTAGGAACTCGGGGTTTGGACAATCAGTCATAAGACTCTTGCTTTCGCAACTGTCGTGCTTTTGCACCACCTCCACAATCTTATTAGATTATGAAGATTATCATAAACTATACAGCGGAAAGTTTATCATACCTTAACTCAGTGGGTTGCTCAGAGGGTTCACCAAGCTTCCGCAACAATAGAGATCCAAGAGTAGCACAATTCTCAGACTAAAGAATTCAGCGAACGCATCCGCAAACTGGAGAGGCTCTTCTGTGTCGTTCCAATGCCCTTACACTGAGGGTCTTATATAGACACTCCTCATCCAAGGTTTCAGCCCAAGGCTATACTCCCTGCAAGGTTCTTGATCTTTCGATCTGACCTTCCGTTAGTCTTAACCAATGTTGATTAATTCTAACCACCTTACTCTTGGTTCCTTAAGGTATTCGGAGAGCGATTCAGAGATTTTCTTACTCAGAGTTTTTGACAGAGAATTTCTCTATTCGATTCGCCTCCCCAAATGAGGTAGAGGGCTTGTGAATATATACACAAAGGAGCTGGTGCCTATGCACTGTTTGCCAGCTCAAAAGTAAAAGGAATCTAAACTGTTGCAAAAGTTAGTGGGGTCCTAATGACCGAAAAAAATGTCATAGTCTAACTTTATTACTGTTCGTCTTCTCCCGTCTGCATTGGCGCGCCTGTCTTGGGAGACTCATTCCTTGTTGTTTGGCACGTTCGAAGTTTCGCCAACTCCTTCTTTCTCTGAGAGTCCCGGTGGGTCTTGGTACCGCATTAAGAATTTAGTTGGGCTCTCTCATCATGCTCGTTTTGCTGTTTTAAAGGTCTTATCTGTAAAATCAGGCAATCTTACTCCAAAACCTCGAAGGTGTCGTGTTCGGAGGTGCAACTCAGAGTTTCTCTCGCCTCCAGAAGCTATCCAGAAGGTCGAGCATTCTCTGCCATCCTCGGTCTCCTACCTGTTCATCTATGAGGCTCAGATTTGACCGAAAGAATCGTGACGGTGATCATACGCCATCACAGAGCACGTAGTATTCGTCCTTGCGGGCCTAATGTGTGTATGCATGCTCCAGCACATATATTAAGGAACTCAACCTTTATGGCCATTCGGACAGTTTTGTCCTTGTAGTATTTCCGCCATAAACCTCTCTGATCGAGGTCCTGTCGTTGAGGTTCCACCAGACGTCTACCCTTTCTTTTTCCCCACATGGATGGATATCCCATACTTGCAGGTTTTGAAGTATCACTCTTTCCATACTGCAGGATGGTCTTCCTCCTTCCATTATTGTGCTAGTAATCAATGCCGTGGCATACTTTGGTCCAGAGCCCAGGCATCCGAGCACAAACCTTACTAAAGTAGGCAGGGGTGCCATACATTTCTGGTTCGGATCTGTCGATTTCCAGTATGTCTACAAACCCAGCTTATACGTAAGGCGCTGCTACTACCTCCAATATCTGAGTTGAATTCTCAGAGACGGCCACTTCCCCGATATCCAGTTTAGATACGGCTGAAGTACATTGCTCTCCTCAAGCATTCACTCATGTCCAATACTACCTTTGGGACGTCATAATCTCTAACTTCCCCCGGTAATATAGACATCGTTGTGGAGGATTATCTGACTTGTCTTTCCTTATCAAACTCGGGACAGCTCCTCCTCACCTGAAGCCATAATCGATAGCTTATACTCCAGATCTCTTGATGTACTCAACGGTCTTTCTCGCAAAAAACTCAATCTGGCGCTTATTCATCATGTTTTGATGCCACCCATGAGTTCTCCTCAGACCACAGCCGCATTACCAACTTAGGAATTCGTCCTCAAATGAGTCTTCATCAAAAAACCAGGATCCTCCTAGATCCTCTTGGGTTTTCCCCACATGGCTCTTGCCATCGTGACCTTTATCACCGTGAGAAGTCTCACCAGACTCTTTGACCAAGTCTCTTACAGGAATCACTTCCTCAAGGCTTTCTTTCTTTTCAAGATTACCTTCCAATGCTGCGTAAGCACTTCCAAAGTCGAAGTATTGCTCACACTCCATTGCAGCCGCTTCCTCTGGCTCTCCCCTTGGTTCAAGGTCTACCACTTGAATTGGCTCGCCTAATTATGGCCTTAATTAAACTTAGCCTCTTCCTCAGCAATACTGGGTTTCCCTGTTCTCTCTTTCTGTTCCTCCTTGCCTTTGTAACACAGCCTTGTAGGATTTCACAGCTTGATAAATGGAAACTGTCTACTGCTCTTTGGCTAAGTGGTTTCGGCAGTAGTCTACAGTGGACTGCTTCACACACAGTCAACGGTGACCACCACGGTTCTTCAAAACCTTTCCGTCCTTCTTAAGTCCATACCTTTGCAGAATCATCCACACTTTTGGGACCAAGAAGATCCAAGCCCTCTTGGCTTTCCTCATCTTCCGAGCCTTTCTACTTCTGAACTCGGCTTTTGCCTTGTCTTTTCGGATCGGCCATTTACTCACATCTTCTTCCGGAGCTTTCCTCCTTCAGATCTGTCCTTTCACCTCCTGGGAATCTAATCGCTTTCTCCCCTTGGGAATTGTTTTTCACACACACCTTTCCACACATAGATCCAGCAACACCCGATATGGGATTCTTTGCGCCACTTTCCCTTAGTTCCTTCTTGCCTTCAGCCTCCTTAGGATTAGCCATTCCTCCTTTTGGGAGATCTGGTTTCGCCTTACTCTCCTCCGAGTCAGCTTTTGCTTTCTCCTTAAAGTTACAGCCTTACCTTTCTGGGAATCCGCAGTTTTCAGCTTCTTTGGACATTCGTATAGAACGAACTTGTCCTAGTTGCTTACACTGCCACTAGAGCACTGGCCGCCTTCGTGTCCTGAAACGGAACCAAGCATCACTATGCTCACCATCTCCCTTATTAGGACATACTTTCGGCGAGTGTCCCTTCCTTCTAGTGCAAGCACCAGCTTAATCTTTCTCTTTGCAGCGGGATCAACCCTGCAGAGTTTTTAGAAAAGGAGGTGTTTGCAAATTCCCTAGAGAGAGAGTCCAGCTATTATGTTTTTTTGTGGTCGGACTTAATGTTATTCGACCCTCATATTTAAAATAGCTGAGACCATTCCTTGCAACCTTAGGAGCCTAGTATGCCGAGCTTCCTTAAGAGTTGCAGACTCATAAACCTTTTTACATAGGTCTTGTCAGACGGCACTAAAAATTCTTTTCGGTGCCAAAAAGATGTGTAAAAAGCCTTTATCCCCTATTTTAAAGGCTTAATACTTTCTCTTTTCATGTATCGGGTACCGTAATCTCGTGCCCCTTGAAGCTTCCCCGACCAGTATTTACATACCGGTTCTGGTTTTCGTCCTCTAATTTTGAGGACCTGCCTCACCAAAATACCCTTCGAGAGCATCAACTTCCAAGAACTAACTCTGTCTTTATCACAGAAGGGTAGAAGCTAGTTGTGGTAAATCTTTTACCATTTGCTTTATATCCTTCTAATGGATTGAGTGTCTTTATCTTCCCATTTCCAAGGATTTGTAGTAAGACAGTTTTCTTCGCAATCCTACCGAAGTCTCTGGAAAGATGACCTTTCCACAAACTTTCTTGCAATAGTTATCGCATCCACAAAATCTCTGGACTTGCTTTTCTATCCTCATGTCTGTCAAGGAAAATTAATTATTTTCTCAGCAATAGTTATTTTGCAGTTTTAATTTTTCCCTGCTCAATCTCCATGCCTAGAAAATTCAACTGATTCCCTTAAACCCATTCTATCGTTTTTCTCTGATAGAATCATGCCCTCTCGCCGGAAGAACATCACTCACCCTAACTCAAGGGTGTCTCATGTGGTTCATCTTCAGTCTGACTGTAGAATAGCCACATCGTCAACATCAGAACCGCAAAACAAATTTCGGACTATTGCTTTTGAAAAGAAAAAACCAAATATTCCATTTTGCGCTGAAATACGCCTGGAGCATTTTTCAGGTCCGAACGGCATTACCAGCCATTCAAACATTCCTTGCGGTGTGAGCATATGAAGGCAGATTAGAGGAACCGATTCTTCCTACCATCTTGACTTGCCAGTATCCCACTTTTCAAGTCAAATTTAGAGAAGAATTTCGGTTGGTTCAGACTTTATGCACTATTCAATTAAAAATCTCCCCCGCAGTAGTGGTAATCTTATAGACCATCCGTCTTTTGTAGCTTTCGGTCAACTGACGATAATCTATAACCATTCCGTGTGCTTTACCTCGCACTCTGCTCGCGCGATGATTAATAACCATAAAGGCAGGACGAGAATGTGGACTGTAACTGTCCCTAATCAACGCCTTTCCCAAGCAACTCAGGAATTTATTTGGTCAAACTCCTCAACCATCTCAGCCGTATTACTATTGTATCTGGCTCTTATTTATGGTTCCGGGATACTTTCAACTCTCTACATCTAGCCTTTAGGACATTATTCTAGTCCATAACTTTAGTGGATCCGCACTCTCAAATTCATCGGGCACAGTCTTTATTAGGAACTTATCCCCATTTTGTTCCCGATATCTCTACCTTAACAGCCATACACACTTCATGTTTTGGTAAACCAAGTTCCGTCATAAAAACCAATTTAGAACTACTTGGTTACACGTCTTGGAGGAGAACAGGGTTCTGTTCCCACGATATCCGTTCATCATAAGTCAAAACCGCATATCCACACACATTGAGCTCCGCAACTCAATGAAAGCTCTTTCAAC
Source organism: Melastoma dodecandrum (assembly GCA_029817715.1). Lineage (NCBI taxonomy): Eukaryota > Viridiplantae > Streptophyta > Magnoliopsida > Myrtales > Melastomataceae > Melastoma > Melastoma dodecandrum. Next base: position 5,417 of record JARUPY010000249.1, read on the forward strand.
ATGGGACCATCTCCACAGTATTCTGTCCGTTCTTAAAAACCCGATAACACAGGCGCAAATTTTATTAACCGAAGTCTAGGCTCGTGTAAGAATCCATAGTTTTACCCCAACAATGGAAGAAAACCATTCATTTCGTCATTCTGCACAAAAAGGAAGCGGTATTTTCTTCCCTTCTCTACACCTCTCAAACAAGGCGTTACCAATAATGATGCCGGCCTCTAGTAAAGGATGTGCAAGAATCTCTTAAAATGAATGAACATTTGTCCACCAATAAAGACCGCACGTTACGACTGCCATCATGACACAAACAATTGTGGCCATTAAACCATCGACGGTAACCATGTGGATGGGTTTGTGCGAGTCTGGTTCCCACACCACTCACCTGGTAAGGCAATTGACAGACTCCTCACATAAGTCACACATGCTACACCCAGTGTCTATCAAAGTAACTAGAGAATACTCCCTAGTAACCAGGAACATTTGAAGTTTATAGCCACATATGTGCTCAATGAAGTCTTCCTTCACTAAAACTAAACCCAATACATTCTCAGGTACCTTCTGGGATGGATCTAATCATCCTCACAGATATAGTCTATCGGTATCAACACCTGTTGCTCGGCCCACATCTGCTCAATAACCTTACAAACACTTCAGGAATCTCTTTCTACACAGAGTTTCCCATATTGGTAACAAGCTTCTAAACATCATTCAAGAATTCACGTCTCTCGTACTCTTGCATCACTACAGGGGTCTTCATAGACTGGTAATACGAACTACCTTGTCTATACCCTACGGAGACACACTACCCGTATGTTGCGAGACGAGGGCTCCTCGAATACAACAGACCTTCAAGACATCTCTTCTACACTTAGTGGAGGTGCACTTGCAAACCTCGGGTCGAGAGACTTTATTAACGTCTTCTTCCTCCCCCATCACTAGGCGCCTCTTGTGCCAATACTTCAGGAGGGCGCTCCATTGAACGTCACCCTTCTCCCCATCAGGATTGAGCATCCTCACAGGAGCAAACTGGCCTGTCAGCAACCGTTCGCTAAGCATACGGCAAATGCCTAATCGAGGCTTTCATTGACCCTTGAACGATACTCCTAAACATGAGAGTAATTACTCATTACCCCAATTGTCGACGGTTTGCCGCACTAATGGGGGCCCTAGTAACTACTGCCAGGGTGTGTCAAGTCATAACCCAACTCCTCGGGCCAGGTTAATTCCAATGGATTCACCTCACGCCGATAGAAACTGTACGCACTAGTACTGTTATGTCCTTCCTCGAACAACTCTGTAAGGTATTGAGATGTTCCCACACACCCAAGCACAACCTAGTGGTATCTACTACCAATCGGTTAATTACCTAACTGTGATACGCACAAATAACTTGGCCTGACGGGATTCACAATCAACGATCCAGATTCATCGACATTTACTTCTTAAGGTCAATGAAGTCCCCAAACAGCGATCGTTCAGAAGCCATCATATAAAATTTGGACTGGACTGGGAAGCCACAGTACAGGGCCATGTGCTACAGGCGTCTTTGGCCTGTGATTCCTAATATCAGCTGATCATCTCAACTCTCGCACACACAACTGTTTATCACGATCACACATGCTGCTACAGGATTGGCAGAAGACCTAAAGAATACCCCCACCAATAAGGAGACATCCGCGTGAGTAAAAATGAAACATCGGGACTAATCCCTATCGGAATCGACCCAATGTCACATATATATTTACTAGACAACCTCTGTGGTACTAACACGCATGGTATCGTCTTATCCCTTGTACATTTTAAGAGTGGGATATCCAAAGACACGCAAGCTCAGTGCTCGTGACTTGTGGCGGCCGTCGCCTCGCGGTCTACACGTATATCATCTATAGAGTGGATAGATCGAAACCTAAATCTCGAACACTCTCATAAATTTCTCTCAGCATTATGACATGTGACGCAACCTCCATTCTCAGGAACACACGACACAGGTGGAACGACAGTCACTAATCCACACTGGATCACACGTTCATCCCCTCCAGTACCTGATTTCGAGGCTATCCAGGTCGGAACCATCTCATCCATCCAATCTCCGTTTGGCTCGGCTCACATTCTCATCATGCGAACAGATGCATTTATCCAGCAGATCGCAGTCAATCTTTCACGATCCTGTGTCTTTATCCGACACTAGTCCTCATAAAATCGACTCTACCTTCCGAGTCTAAGTCGGAAAATCTTCCTTGCTCGTCAATTGGTTTCATAAAGCAAGGACATCTTTCTCATGGACTCCCGCTCATCCAGGAAGGACCATACAAAGTCCCTTTCTCTCCTTTGGTCTTCTCTCTTTCGACACACTATCCGCTTTGTGGTCTTCTCACTACAACACACAAAACCACGCAAACCCAATTACAACTGCCCAAAGCAGTTTTCACACTCCTTTAGGAGCAATTTAGGCTCTCTCTGCTGATGCTTTCTTTTGAAAGACATCAATCCTATCTTTTATCCTTCAGGGTTATCCCTCACTCTCCTCACAAACCTTCTACAGGTTATGTACGCCAGACCTTCCCTTTGCATTACGCCTGGACGTCCTTCGTGGCGGCCAACACATTTCTTTCTGTCTGTAACCCAACAAACTTACCTCTTCACGAGGAAAGCTATCCACCTCTCTTCAAAGAGTCTCCTGGAGTATTGCGATTATCGCATTCATTACCTTCCAGCCACATACGCTAATCTGAGAACCCACAGCTCTTGTTTCAGGTAAGGTCGCTTCTAGAGCTCGCTAGCTTTCACCTGGAACCTCTAGGTTAACATGCGTTTACGCATTGCGTTACTCTATACCGCCATTGAATCTTACCTCCAAGTCCAGAATACAATTCTTTCCTCCATCGCAGAATGTAATTATCATAGGCCTATTTCTTGCCGCAACTTCCGCTACGAAGGTTCGTGAAAGTTTTGCCAAAAATGTTCCTAATATGAAGCTCGTTGTGATTACACTACAACCAAGATTGTAATAATACTTCAGGAATTCCAACACGTAGCTATCCTAACCAGCACCATATCACAGATCTGTATTTCTAACCAAGAGCGGACTATCAATGAACTGCTATTTTTCCACAGTCTCAGTGGATAAACGAAAAAAACCACAGAACTCTCGTTTCAGAGGGCAATCCGCTATTATCTGCTAATAACTAACTCCTCCGTCAACCCGTATACAACCTGCTCTGATCTATCTTTTCCTTAATGTCTTGTAGTCGCGCCACTATGGTTTTCACATAGTAATTATTTGCGCTGCTTCCCATTGAGGCGCTACCACTCATAATTCGTGTAAGAAAACTCAAAAAAGACAAGACAAACAAAATAATAGACACGCCCAGGAGGCACGCACTCCTGCAAGACGCTGTCATCCCATGCCGTAATAAGTGATAACCGCTCATCTATCTTTTCAGGATACGTGCTTTTACAACAATCAATGTCTAGAAAAAGCACCAGGGGGGTATTATTGAGCTCATTTAATACATTATCCCTTTGCGGACAAACTCTTAGTTTAGTCCAAATTGAGGATAATCAGGCCTGTCAAATTTTCCGTTTCTACCAGCAGTTACCGTTTCCGGATAAACGATTCTGTTGTACTAAATGAACTTTGGGGTACCTTCTGCCAGACCTATGGCTTTTCTTAGGTCTTTTTGCCAACTCTCCCACTCTGGGAGTTCAACGTTTGCCACTTCGCTTTTTTTTTTGTGGAGGGGAAGTCTAAAATGAAAGGGAGCCACTGACTCCCTATAACATTTTCATCCCTACACTTTTTGCCTTGACTTCTGTTTGGAATTTTTTCCTCGCAGCAACCAGCAATTCTATCGCACTGGTTTTCCTGTGTGTACTTTCCAGTCCAGTAGGTCGCCTCAGGCTTCAGGCCTTTTTAAACCTCTTTACTGCTTTCCAGAGCCCGTCTAACAATGTGTCTTACAATGCGAGCCTACTGTCCTTTGCCATGTGGGTTTCCGGCTTTCCTAGACTTTCATTGCTCCCATCTTGACCACCTGAAAGGTTTTTAGCTGAGTTTAAATACAATTTATACTCTTGCAAAACTCCCAAAGGAGACAATCTAACTAGTCCTCTGGAACGAACTCCAATCGTGATGTTATCCCGGGAAGGATTTCCCGAAGATTTTTCCTTCTCCAGCCATTATCAGAATAATATGACCTTGAGAACTTCAATGGATAATTTTTGGAATAGACTAGGTCTAAGTTTCTGGATACGGATAGAATATTTCTTAAACTTTTATGGTAGATTGTAAAAACTTTGTAAATATGAGAGATATTTTTTGATAAAGCGGACTATATATAAAAAGATATGTTACAGCTTTCAAGATAAATGGAATTTTATTTTAAGAAAACGTTAACTAATTAAATGCAAAATTCTATAGTATTAAATAATAATACTTATCTTTAATTTAAACGTTAACAGTAAGCTAGGATTTGAGGAAACGTAAATAAGTTATAGATCAATATTAAATTGAATTAAAAAAATGAATAAGAGTCCCGCTGAGTTTGGGAGTCAGATTGAAAGCTTCCAAACAATTAACTAAAACCTGTTTCTTCTCGCACAGCGTATCTTTTCTGTTACACTAAATTATAGATAATATTAGTGTTAAAGTTCATTTAAGAATTTTTAACTTTTTTTTTACAAAACCTCCCAATCGGAAGAGAGCAATCTGTAAAACAAAACGTAACGAACGGATTCCGAAATGATTCGTACGACACATGAATTTCTATAGTGATTCGACCACACATTTGCCTACAGTCCACTTCACCTAGGAATTTCTGATGATTATCCTTACACGAAGGCATATTAAACGATTACAGAAGAATGAATGTGTGTTTTCAACTTTAGAACAGCAGCAAACCAGAATGTTTTATAACGAAGATTGACTGATTGTATGGTGTTAACATTGACTAATAAAAGTAAACCAAGTTGTTTTGAAGGTTTCTTTTTTCTTCGGGCAAGTGGTCCCTCTGCCTGTAACAGCTCCTCGCCTACAACTTCCGGTATGATGCTTCATCTTTTGGGTGGTGTCCATCACCTGCACAGCAACCCGCTGCGATCTCGTTTCCTACAGTACGTTGTCACTATGGCGATGTTCTCATCTAGCACAAGCAACCCGCTGCGACCTTTCCTTTGGTACGTTTCACTCTGGCGGTGTCCTCACTTGTACAAACTCAGTCGCCGACTACCCTTATGGACAGTCCCTCAAGACAATGACTTTCGTAGTGAACTCCATGCAATAGACAATAACCTCTGTCATAGGTTCCTCACCTTCTATGCTCCTGTCAGTAAAAGTCCTTGTCACCGACCCATTACACCGGTCTGCAACCTAGCCTCACACCGAATGTCTCCTCCAACAGACTCCCACAGACTCCAACCAATAGTTCCCTTGAAGGCCTCCCAAGATCACCCTCCTATAATGGCTTCACCAACGCTACAACCCATTCTTCAGTATCTCTTCCCTTGCCATGTGATGCACTAACAACACTACAAGATCAGCTGAATCAAAGTTTATCCCTACTTTTGTCATGTTTTTCTCCACTTTTTCTACTTTTTACAATGTGGTTGAATTCCCCTATTTATACATAAGATTCAAAAGCTAACTAATAGATTGCTAAAACGTGATCAATAATAACTTCAGCACATCAGAGAAAATAAATAATGGCTAAAACTTGACAAGAATTACTTCTGCAAACATAAAAGAAAATAAATAATCAATCAATATTAATTTTCAAATGGCGTCATTCATTGGTAAGAAACCATTGGGAATGAAAAATCCTGATTAATGATAATTTAAGTCATTCAAATCCCTCGGGATAAAGCCTTTGCAGAAGGTTCAAAATTGTACAATCACCTTCTATGGATGGAAATAATTCAAAAATTTATTTCTAAAAATTATTTTGTCAAATCAATTATGATTTTTATTTCGATGAACAGTGATGCTCTTAGTTATCCAAGCCAATAATTAATACGGCCTTTTCGTGTCCATTCTGACGTGTTTAACTGAGAATCCACAATCGAGAATATTTTGACAAAACAAATATGAGGCTTCGATATTTGGTTCAGAGAATGTGATCATAATGAATAAATAGTTAAAAAAAACATAATGCGTTAAGCAAGAATGAATATTTACAAAAGCTTATAGAGTATATACGACTTACAGAAAAAAAGTTGTAGATAATGAGAATGCCTTTAAGACTAAGAGGTCAAGTGACAATCCTTTTTGTTTGAATTGATGATTGTGCTCCTTTATTTACATATTTAAAAAGGCATACTTATTCTTAAAAAACACTAACCTATCTATAAATCTCATAGTATATCTTTATGTTGAGTAGCTTTGTCTTTATCTAGTCCACGTCATATCATAACTGTTGTTGAGTCCTCTCCTTTTCGCCTCAACCGTCGTCATGTCCAAATAATCAATTACCTTCTTGGTCTTGGTGAGAGTCTCCTTAGGCAACGCCCATGATTTTTCGCCTAAATGGGTTTGGATATCTTACTCTTTTAGGACGAGTGGATAGGAATTGCGGGCAACATTCAAACAATAAGTGAACGGTGAAACAAGACAATACTCTGCATCCAACGAGTGCCTAAAAACATGTTTGTGATTCTCCAAGGGTAAAATCCAAAAAATGACAAACATACCGTTTATAGTTCTAAAAAATAAAACGATTTCCTTGTATTAGCGCCTATGTCTAGAACCCCATGCTTGTTTAAGCCCTATGATCCTAAAATTTTTTCAGTAAGGATACCTAGAGTTCTTACCTAGATAATGTTGCCCTAAGCGTTGAGTTTTTGCGGGTAGCAGGAGGACATAACTAAAGTCCCATGGGCAGGACGTCCCGTCCATTATAAAACCAGTAACACAATTGTATCGTAAAATTTTACGAATCAGCCGGTTACAATATTTCAGCACTTCATGAAAAACATTTCGTAAATTACCTAAAATCGTCAAATTCGTGGGTTTTCATAACAAATTTCACTACACACGTCAGCGTCCTCGACATATAGCAATGCCGAGTTTCCTAAACAAATATTTTACGAATATACTTTTGCGTAAAGTATTCCAACTCGTTTTGTAAATAACGGTAAAAAATTGACCAATTGCTTCGTAAAGTTTTACGGGCACTTTATTGGCCATCTTCATAAAATAATCAATGGCGCGTACAAATAGTTACTCAAATAACCGTTTGTCGTAAATCTATGAATCTATATCATAAACTAAACAAATCGGGATCATGGGCTCTTGTAAAACTTTTACGGAAGCCAACATCCCCCGTGGCTTCGTAAAATTTTATGAACATACTATTGTTTTCGATAAAGCACGAAAGCTGGAATCATTGTATACCCCGAACAGTACAATTTTCCATACCACATAAACTCAAGGACTAATTAGTAAATTATTTAATTTTTTTTATCATACGGGTTCACTTTGTCATTAAGCTTTTTCTTGAGCAGTTCGTAATGATTATAATGTCTTAAAGCCCTGAACACTTTACCGATTTCGTCATTGCGGCGAAGAACAAGTTCACTATAATACAACTTCAAAACTTCACCAGTGCGATATAAAACAAATCAACATTAAATCCACATAAACAAGCACAGCGGATCCGTTCACACGCGACATCTTCCAAAAAACTTAGCACACCCAAAATCCATGTCCTTCAACACCTTCACAAGGATTACCCCGAACCACAATCCTACAGATGTCCGTGAAGAGACTTGCGCAGTTAGTCCCTGATTGAAAGACCAAAATACAAAAACAAACTTGCGCAAGAGTTCACTTTCAGCGTAACAAACAAAGCTAATGTGGAAGAATAATTACTTGTAACCATAAGTAATCTATTTTTCATGCGCACTTATTCTTCTTCTCGAAAAAAGGTGAACACAATCTCTTCTCAATGACCTTAATATCCCATTGGACCACACACCATGATTTCACGATATGGATTAGTTTTTAAAACTTGAGATGATACGGTAAGCTCACTCGGATTCTGCATCAATGGATCGCTGATTGCTAAAATGAAAACTTAAGATAGAGAACAAGTCGACCTTGTGTCAAACTCACAAAGGATGGAGCGCTGTTAACTCCAATCTTAGAGATGTCTTCTGCAATTCCCAGTATCAACATTACCATACTTTATTAATAAGAAACTTCCCAATAAGTGACCGAGTCGAAAAGGTCACGCTTCAAATATGACGAACGGTAATGTTTGGTTAGAACGGGTATGCAAAAAGTAGGCTGTCAATATGTTCCGTTCTGTTTGACAAAAAATTAGGCCCGTTGATGCTTATTGATAATAACGTGAATCAAAGGGATCAATTTCACATGTTCCCACATAGAAGGAATTCTATTGGTGTTATCAATGATCCCCTTTGTTCATTCATCAGCAGATTGCTTTCGGGTTGTGCAAGGATAGCTGAGCGGAGCTCGTGCACCTATCGACTGATTTGATTTTTTCCCATTGAAATGCCTTAGTGACATGCGTATATTGGTAGACATCAACCACGTATGCCGACCACATCTCTTGATATCCTCTCATGCCTAGCCATATCTCTGAAAGTTTAATGGCATAAAATGTTTAGTGAGAGGTTGAAGAGGTGACCGAAGCAACTTGTTTGCTAGCACTCTGTATGTGACTGCAGCCCACACACTGCGATATGTAAAGGCACACACACTTTTCTGATACACGATACAATCCGTTCTACATTTGGATCCGCACTACTTGGTACACTCCTGGCGATGCGTATATGCCCAAGACAATACACAAGGGACCTTTTTTACATAAACAAAAAAACTGAAGAGTTGGTCGGAAGGTTCTAAATGACAACTGAACCTACCTTGCAAAGCAATGAAGAAATGGCGTTGCGTCTGGCGTTGGCGCTATCATCAATTGTCATAAACATAAATGCGATGGCAAGTGAAAAGGCGGTTCGCATAGTGTACAGCTTTTGGGGGCTATCAGACATGGTAGCTGACTAATACACATTAATTGTCACCTAAATGAAGGAAGTATAATTACCGACATGAAGTTGACATTGATTCCACTTACATAAAACCCTCATCTTATAATTGGTTAATAAATGGACCTTACGCGCTGTTACACAGCGGAAGATACGGATCCACTTTATTAGAAATGCAATTAATTTTCCACGTTGAAAAAAAAAAAAAAAAAAGTTTTTTTCCCCAATATTACATATTATCAGACCGAGCTTCCGTCCAAGCATTTTACAGATGTAATATGTACAGGGACGTCTGTAGTGTGTAAGCGGTTAACGATAAAGGTCTAGAAAGTTAATTTTCTTGGCGGGGAGTATACTATCTGGACATTCACACCACAACTAGTTTGGGGCAGGTGCTAATCCACACATAGACATTTGACATGTCAAAGAGGGACGTCGGGAGATGTGGAGACAACTCATGGATTCGTCCCATCTCACTTATGCAGAGGAAGATTTTCCATGTTCATGACATTTGAATCGCGCGGGAAGTGTGTCCGGCAATATTTTCTAGGTTTATAGCGGGTGGTCACTCATGGATTTTTCATTCAGGAACCACAAGAATTGTCGTCGGGATGAGAAACGGTGAAGTCGTGATGCAGAACTGAGTGTATGCCGCAAGGGTTTCTCACGGTCGTAAAGCAAAAACTGACCACATTTTGTTCATTAAAGGGCATCTAGTCGAGTTGGATGTAAGTTCGACAATAAAAAATATAGTTAAAGTGAAATGGAATAAAGGTGGGTCAGTCACTGCGTTAAACCCTGCGTCCACAACAATCACGAAACAACTTGTTCCAACTTCCGGGACGGTCGGTTCTGAAAGGGAACGTCAAAAAACATTAGTGAAGCCGACAATGCATAGGCATTACAAACGATGTTTAGCGGCGCACGAATGAGGCGCAGTACGACATCATACGACTACTTCTGCAACATTTTGGGCGTAGCCTTAATTCGCAATGATTTCCTGATGAAGTGATATGAATAAATCCTGTTGGTGACAATTGTCCCGCGCGTATTAAAGGCTCACATCTGGTGTTTGAACACAACTTTTGCGTATGCTAAACGCGTTCAAAGCACAAAGAGTTTTCGAAAGTGGGCTTTGGTTATTCTGATGTACAACAAGCAAGAGGAAAGGTAAACAGGATGATATTGCGACACACCCGAAATATGACTTTGTAAAAAAATAAGTGGATTATAATGCCCTTTGGAGACGTAGCTGCACATGTGGCATTTCACATTTAAGACGAATGCATATGGTGTGGACACAAATGGTGGGTATCGTGGCGTTAATCACCATCACCGGAAGTTTTTCTATGAATCCAAACTCTCATTGGCTATTGAGAATATATAATGGCTACCTTTGGTTGGACTCACACACATACTTATAGTTATTGGAGGTAAGCACTCCAATGGGTGTTGACACTAACGTCGATGAATAAGCAGATAGCCATGTTAGCGACAGCTCTGTGTATGAAGTATGGCAAGAGGTTAAAACATCGTTTATGTATATCACATTTCTATTCACAATATCTGCTGATATTGTCCATGATGATTGCAAAGAGGTACATCGAATGAAGTGGAGGAAAAAATTTTTTTTTTTTCAATGGAAGTTAGGCTCTTTATTGATAGAGGGAACACCAACGTAAAGAATGGCTGAAACAAATTTGCGCATGTAGGCACATGTGGTGCCCAGACTTACCTATAAGAACGGTTTTGGGCGGAGCTACAAAGCAATCAACGGTGGGAGCAGAATTGCAATTCGTACATGAAGGTGTTTACGGTCCACAGCGAAGCATAATTGTTCCGAAGTATGTATTCACCACCCATTTTTAAAGGTGAAAATCCGCAGATCTAGCCATATAAGAACTTCACGCGAGAATTATGACTCAGAGAACAAATGTTGGTCCTCTATTGTCACTATTGACTTCGAAGGTTCCGAGGATAACAATTTGTCATAAAGGTTCAAGACTCAATTAGCGACGTGTATAAAACTTATTTTATGTTTGGTGGAACAAAGATTTCAAAACGAACATTAACCTGTGTCTACAGTTGTAAGTCTTAAGAAAGTTTTGACCATCAAAGAAAGGATCGGTCAAAAGTATCGAGCGGTGTGTGTGTAAGTAATATGGATATCTTTTTGTTCTTACTTCACACTTTTGAAAATTTTGACTTTCCATGGTGGGCCACGCACTGGCGAACATTGCGAAAATAGAAGGAATGACAGAGGCATTGGAAGTCCAGTTTACCGGTATGCGAAATAGCATAAAGGGAGTACAATTAACGACATAAGGCAAGGCGTTTTTGATGGCAAGCATGGTTGTTCATTTATGATGTTTGGGATGGGAGACATCGACAGGTGTGCTACAAATATTATGCCAAGACTATAATTGCAGAGATAACTTAACAACCATTGAGAACAAATTGCATTAGCCCTGTAGATGACGGACGAAGGGTATACACATTGGCTGGAAAAAAAAGGGCGGAACATACATGGAAAAGGATCCATTATAGATCTTGGTGACTTCAATATCGATTACGAACATGGAATCAACAAGGGTAAGCTCGATTATGTTTTCTAATTCTACTTGAAGATGAATACCTAAATCTGAATTTGCTAAAGGTGACAGGTTTTGTATGTAACTAGTGGGTTTAAGGTGGGTTTTACAATGAGCTATTCCAAAAGATTACCTTTAATGTACTAGACGCTTCTAAGGTTTCCAAACGCTACCACATCTTTTTTCGCCCTTCCTTAACACTTTAATGCACTTTCTTCCACTGGACATTATCGACCCACTGTATTAGGCTGACAACCGATTGAAATTTGTCCATCAAACCGTAGAGACTGAGCAATAAAATAACTATTAAGGGCATTGTTCATTGAATAATTGGAATCATCATTGCATTTGAATGTTGATATTATTCTTACCATTTCTTGAGATGTATGCCAAAAGGTAGTGCCATGAACTTCATCAGAAAACCAAAGACCGGCGGTCGACACAATATTAAATTTTTCATATTTAAAAATGAAAGCCATAATACATTTTTGGAAATCACACTATATTGAATAACATGCCAATAAAGAATAATGGGCCGAAAATCAAGTTAGAAAACACAACCATTTCTAGTTTTGAATTGTCTATGGGACGTTTATCTGGATAAGTAATAAGCCAAGCCTTAATGTCAGGTAGGTCAGGCGGCAATCAATTGTGATTCAATTTTTTGGTTTTCCTGTAAAAAATATGCTAAGTAGTTTGACCTTCTCGCTTGTGCCATGTCCTTTTCTGCCATCATGGTTTTGGATTCTACCATGACCAGTATTGAGAATAAGAATCTATCTTGTTGTCGGAAATTTGTCATTTGTAATGTCCAGTTTCAATAAGTCAGCATAAACCGGAACATATATTTGTCATGATAAGTATGAGGTTTTACAACAAAATTTGGTTGCTTCAAGACTTTGAAAATAAATTATATTTTACCATTCCAAAGTCGTCGTTTATTTATGCCGAGTTGCGCCGCGTACATTTATGTGTGGAGATGTTCTCTATTAATTCTCTGATAATTGTTGGCATATTCTGTATATTGAATTTAGTTTATTACCAATGCATGTTTTATTTGGCGTTAAGAAACAGGATTCATCACTTTTAACCATGTTGTGAATGGAATGAATTATTTTTCGGGATCATGATATTTTTCTACTATTACTTGTCATTTAAAATTTAATCATTATAAATAATCATGTAATAGGATTTTACAGGTAGATTTATGTTTAGATCTTTGTTTTAGAGTTATAAATATATGTACTTTCATATGAAGGAGCACCTTTTATCATTAGAAATAAAATCTAGTTTTTCGCGCTTCGGCATATCCATACTCAAAATACCCAGACATGATGCGCATCAGGACGGGGTTCGATCGTTGTTATGGCTTCCAGGCTCGGTTCGTCATCTCCTATGGTTGCAGATCTTCGAACTAGCGATACTATCAGTTGTGGGCCTCGTGACAGGATGAAACACCACACACCTCAATCGATCTTGGACTTGGGGGCATACAGAGGAGAAGGGGGGGGTTGAAGCACACGAAAAAGAATCTAACACCCTTAGGTAATAATGCCGACCATTGAAATCAAATCTACAACCTCCATGAGTTGGGAGGTCAACAAAGAGGGGGGGGGGGGTGAGGGGAAAGGGGGGGTGGATGAAAAAAGGGGGGCGCTCTCAAAGGCCTTGTTCCCTACACACTTTTTCTCACAGTCTTGGATGCGTCATCTCCACTCACAAGAAAGGGCTTGGTGAGACTCCTAAGGACGCGGTGGGATAAGTTACATGAGGAGTTTATTGGCAGGAGCAGAGCTCTTGTCAGTATGTTAGATTTCTCAATTTGAAAGAGGAGAATTCGAGCGTGTATGCGGAATGAAAGAACGTGAGAACGCGTCAAAGTGTATTGCTCGATAGACCTGCTGGCAGGTTCATCAATAAAAATTCGGCTTCTTTGGAGAGGAGACATTGCCAGATAGCATAATCGTGGAGAAAGTGTTCTGGTGAGTTTGTCAGAAAAAAATTTGAGTCAAAGATAATCATCTCTCTGTAAGACTCGAAAGATTTAAGTCAATCATGTAAACTTTTCACTGATGGGGCACACAAAGATGCTCAAATACATGAGACGTCCAATCAAAGGTGGCTACTGCCTCCTAAATCATTGCGATCGCGAACAGAAATTCTTTGCCAATATTCACCCATATACCTTTGATAGAGGTAAGAACCCAAAAGGAATAAAAGTACCTCGAAGCATGAGACAAGTGTCGGACGACACACGGTTCCGCGCATGTGCAGGTGCTTTTCACACGATCCGACAACGTATAGAAATCATCCCCCAGCTTAAGTGTACTAACGGGTTAGATTCGTACGTTCTCCATAGAATCCGGTAAATGGAACTTTGTGACTATCCGTACAAGTCGAATGCCAATAAGAGCATCCGGACGTCAACTAGGCCTTGAATTGGTTGTTTCATTATCGTTATTACCATTGTCCGCGTGGTCAGGATTTGGAAATTGCTTTATCAAAGTGTTTTGTTAAAATTCCATGAGTGGTACTAGCTTGTTTACCAATATGGAGTAGCCCTCCCAAACCTAGTTTGATCATCCAAAGCTGCTCACTTTTCGTCACTTAAAAGATTTAAATAAACTTATCTTCTTTAGGGGCTGCATCTGGTTTTGGTGATGTAATGCTATTCACCATACAATGTACATTAATCTTATATTAACCCATTTCCAAGACAAAACAACATGTATATATATGTCACGAACCTAATAAAAATGTGAGCTGATCGATCTCTTTTCCATTTTCAAATTAGCGCTTGTATCCAAATCACACATTGCAGACACTGTTACATCAGCAATTGAAATGTAATTTGTATCCAAAGTCTCATTTGACAAATAAAATGAGGTCATAGTCATTAACTTTACATTTTGCGAGGACAATGCCACCCACCAACAATGCACAACCCACATGTTTCGAAACGAAAAAAATCTTGTCCGGAATTCTAAAACCTACATGAAATAAGCCCTCATCACACTCAAGAATAACCTTAATAACACATGACAACCTAGAATCTAAAACCAACAATTCATCCTCTCACACATCAAACTTTGCGGCAGAACAAAATAGAACACACCCGATTCATTTATAGAATCATATCAATCGTAGCAATCCCACGCGCTCGAGGAGATCAGAAACACACATTAAAACCTTACTCATTAAGAACAATCGAGGAAAAGAACAAAACACCCTATCTCAACACATTAGTCCTTGAAGGACGAGATCACAAATCAACAAATAAAACAACCACAAAAACCCTTATCTAACATAGCGCCATTTCAAACACCATGAGGACGAACAACATGGTCCAGAAATTATTTTATACCCGTTTCTACGTTTTATTGGAGTAAAAACCGGCCCCCAGACCCGGAGCTTGTAGGCGAGGCACATAGTATCTTAGGTGAACATTGGGACAGAAGTATCTCAAAGAGCGCTTGGAGAGGCAATTCTTCTTGTGGGGCAGTTTCTTCACTGCTGAAGATATTGGTTAATTACAAAAGTTAGCTCCCAAGATAAAAAATAAAAAAATTAATAGTTTTTTTGTGTTTGTTAAAGGAAATTAAATTCAATAGTTGGCCTTCCGAATGGTAAGGGAATTAGAGGTTGCGGTACACTGTTTACCAGTTTTGTAAGCTTTTATGATGAATTTATGATTAATGTGTTAGATAATTCATAAACTTTTACAAACCACTGTAAGAATTGGTGGTTCGTATAAGCTATTGATGATGAAGCCGCGTTGCTGGGTTGTGTTCGAGGTCGTTTGTCATACTCTACGAAATAATTTCGCGTCACTTTACACGAAAATTCGGTTAGTAAATATTAAGAATCCCATCTTCGTTATTTTATGAAAGTTGTTCCTAAAGAAAGCATGTAAAAAATTTTATGAGCCCCATAGTCAATTTATGTCCTAATTTACGAAAGACGTTTGACACGATGTGTTGAAAGAAATAGTTTTTATTAATGGACTTTTTATGAAAAATATTGATTAAAAATTTTACAAAACTCGATTTGTACATTATTTTACGAAGATGCCTTGGAAAAGACCTGATAAACAACATTTTTATAAAGCCCAACACGGATTTTCGATTTTTTCATATTATAGTTAGTACACATGAATATTATCTTTTATAAGCTCAAAATGGTGAATATTACTGTTTTGTATAATTCAGTGCGTGGAGGATATGATCCCAGTAATGAAGATAAATCGTTTTGTGTCCTCGTATTTTACTGACACTAGGAACTTGGATGAGCCATAACAGTTCCTACCATATAATTGCGTTGGGTGGGAACCGCCGGCCGCCGATGGACGATAATCGAGAAATAATTAGGAACGGTATTCGACTACACAGATTTCACAGTGGTTCGTCCCACAAACTGCCTATGTATACAACGGAGAGGTCCTCCTTGAGATTTCCACTATACAACACAACGAGTTACACGATTGCAAGCATTCTGAGAACAGTTGTCACCCTGAGTCATCGTAGAGAAGCCCTCTACCCGACTTCTTCGAACATTCTCACCGCTCAACCGTGTATTCCTCGTTCCCAGTACAACAAACGATACCAAAAGACGTAGGGAGCGCGACAAACTCGTCGCCATCCCTTACCCACTACACTTACAGGAGTCATATATCGCACACTAACCCCGTGGATTCGCACCTTGTATTCGATACGGACTCTCACTATTTTGTAGCTCTGGCAATCCGTCTATTTATAACAGACAATAAAATCTAGGTCAATATCTTTTCAATATCTCATAATATCACAAGAAATCTTATGTGATATTATTTACCAGATTTTTCAAGATTTCACCTTCACTCCACCTTGAGCCGATGTTCCTGAAATCTTCGAAATCTCCTTTCTAGACCTCTAAAGCCTCCGAAAAAGCTCCATGACCAAATATATATTGTGCTTCCACGAGCCTTGACTCCGACTCTAAACTCCGCACAAACAACGCACTTGAGCAACCACTACACCATGGTATCCACTCTCTATGCGTCCCACATCATTGTTCTCAAACCGATGAACTTCACGATCATCAACATAAAAGTCACACATTTCGTTGGCCTTTGACTTCTCCACCTGAAGCTACAAACAAGTTTCAACTCACTTGATCAAATTGTTCTGCCCCTTTATAGCCTAGCCAACTCCCATGACTCCAACCCTAAATTCCGCATGAACCTGCACTTGGGCTAGCACCCATGTGGCTTTCATTATCCGCGCTCCGCATACCTGATCATTAACCGGTGAAATCCACATCACCGCAAGAAGATTAGACTCTCACTCAGATCTCAAACTTCTTCACCTGGAACTAAAGAATCGTTCCTCATTGCTCTCAACGCGTCCGTCGATCCTGCAAGTATCCATCGAACCCAGTGTACTAACTCCCATCGAAATCCTTTCTTGGCTCAAAATCCATGAGCCCATGCACACCTCTATTCTCATGGACACTAGTCCACTGTATCATCATCCTTCCCCTTATCAAGGCTTGCCCCCTCTGAAACTTCCGTCGCGAAAATCCACCGATGTTTACGACCTCGCTCGGATACCAATTGTTGAGCGAGACCGCCGGCGCCGTGTGTGACACAATAGATTATTTTGGCCTACTATTTCTGGCAAAGCCTACAATAGACGCTAAGCCCGTAACAGAGTTAGACACACCAGGCCTGCATCTGTAGTCTATACAGACTATATGGCTGAGTAGTGATCCTATAACCAGAGGAAGTCTACAAGCTTGCGCTTGCACAAGATACACGTCATGGATAACGGTTAAATAGCCCCGAGATAAATGGAGCTTACAACCCACGTCTGTACTTATGCACGTCTTAAAAGACAATTGATTAACCCCGAAGTCAAAGGAGTCTACGACCCACGTCCACACGAGTGGAAGTCAGTTTGTTGGCTCCGAGTTCCTTGGGGGTGGTTGAGTTTGGAAGATCTTCATAAGGTCATAACAAACCGGGTATATAAGGGAGAGGATCTCCCTCAGAGAAAAGCACGAACAAATCAGCCAACAGAAGCTTATCTTGCTTGTCACCCCTTAGTTGTTAGTTGTTAGGATTCCCCGACCTGGGCGAAACTCTTAAAGTTTCATTGGTCTTCCTTCCACCGTCAGATGTGAGCAACCGTAGCTCCGATAGCCAAACTCCGCCTTCACTTCCACCGTCAGAGTGAGCAACCATAGCTCCGACGGCCAAACTCCGCACTCCACTTCCACCGTCAGGGGGAGCAACCGTAGCTCCGACGGCCAAACTCCGCCTTCGCTTCCACCGTCAGCGCAAGCAAACCGTAGCTCTGGTAACAACTCCCCTCCAGCATTCCACTGCCAGGACGAGCCACCGTAGTCTTGGTACACATATTTCGCCTTCGACTCCGCCACCAGGGTGAGCAACCGTAGCCTTGGTATCCACGTCCGCCTCCTACATTCGACAAACATTCCGTCCACCAAGCCCAGCAACCGAGTTGTGCCGGCAAGAAGTGCAAGTCTACGGCACTCTGTCTTCAAGTCTACGATGACACTGCCCAGATTCTCAAGTTCATAGTGCCCAACGTCAAAGTCCGCGACGTCCTTCATCCCCCGGACCTGCTGGACTGCAGTTTCCAGCATCAAGTCTACGACTTAGCTCTGAGTCTACAGAGCCTAGTAGCCAGTCTACAAACCTTTCTACCGTCCTTGGTTTTATTTTTATGGCTGTAAGCATTCTTTACTTGTCGTGAAACTGTTTACATTCGATCAATTTCATTCAATTACTTACTGGCGACCACATTTACAATCCCTGTTAGTCTTATTGCCAAATATTTCCGACGTAATCCGTTTTCGACCCGAACACGTTTTTGGCGACCACAGTGGGAGTCGTGAAACTTAAAGTTTTCAGATAGCAAAAAGTACCAGGAGCGGAGCTAATCGCGACCCTCTACCTCCATCAGTTGGAGACGGTCAATTTATAGCGGGAGACTTAAATGTTGAGACCGCGGCTCTAGGGAGCCAAGAACTGCGAATCAACACTGATTCCGGGGTACATACTCCTTCTGAGTTCATATCCTGGCTTGAATACCACAAAAAATTCACTGATATGAGGAGCCTAATGGACAGACATATCACTGGATTGCAAGACAATATGGCTCAGATTTTGGAACAACTCAGTGCTTTAAATAGGCCAAATGTCGGTGCAAAGCCAAGTGTCCCCGTAGACAGAGAGAATTCTTTCATGGAAGACGCCAGGCATGCGGAGAGGCGCAATGTGTCGTTCCAGGAGGGTGAGCCTTGGGGCGGCGTTAGCCAACGCGCTACAGAGGCCTACAATAGGGAAGGATGTCCCCATCAAGGCCTACTACCTCTCGGTCTCCTACGTCTTGGAAGGCAAATGCTGTGTACGTAGTGAACCCTGTAGACGATGACGTAGAGGACCGGAGTGAAACAAATAGGTATGCAAGTGGCATACCCCCTCGCCGACCTGGTAAAGCACCCGTAGAGGAGATACCTCTAGGGAAAGCTCCCGCTATGGGAAGGCTACCACGGGCAGAGAGCTTCTACACTAATGTCTCGGTAAACCCACAGCCACCTCGAGCCACAACAAGGGTGTCTTATCCTCCAGAGAAAGTGAGTCAGAAATATGTTCGAGAACAATTCGATCATGTACCACCACAGAATCTGAGGGAGACGATTGCTCAGGTCTTGGAACAGATGGTACTTGGGGCTGTCAAGCAGGATGACCCTGGTATATACAGATGTCCATACCCTGCCTACATCGACAGGGACTTTCCCCTGCCCAGGGGGTACAGAGTACCTGATTTTACCCGCTTTTTCAGGGGAAGATGAGATGACACCCATGGAGCATATAGCCCGGTTCACTCATCAGGCAGGAGATGCTATGGCCAATGATTTTTGGAAGCTAAAATTATTTCTGAACTCTCTTACAGGAGATGTTTTCACATGGTATGCGAGTCTACCTCCTGGATCAGTAACATCATAGGCGGAAATGCAGTCTTTCTTTATGAAAGCATTTGCTAGGCTAGACACCCCCATGTCAATCTTTGAGGTGATGCGGCTTAAGCAGACCGCTGGAGAACACCCAGGACAGTTTCTCATGCGTCTACGAAAGGCGCTACTTCGCTGTAGACCTGCAATTCCTGAAAGGGATCAGTTGATGATTACGTTAAACGCGTTGTCTATGCCTTTCAAGGAGAAGCTATAGGGGGAAAGGTTTAATGACCTGTATGACTTGTCTAGGAGAGCGACTGAATACCATCAGTTACTGATGGAAGAAGCCCAGTCTAAGAATGCTTATCAGTTGGAAACCCTTGAGGTAGACATGGTCGAATTCGTGAAAGGCGAAGCAACGGTTTGTGAACCTTTGGCAAGGAAAAACTCAAAAGCAAAAGCGCTCAGAAGTCTGGTGAAGAAAGAAAATATTCTTTCGACGTAGACAAGGCAGATGCAATTTTTGATTGGCTCATCCAACGGAAGCGGATTAAGCTTAAGCCAGGCCATAGAGCCCCCCAGACAGAAAGAGAAAAAACTAGGAATTACTGCAAATGGCATGGGTCGATTACATACACGACCAGGGACTGTCTGTCATTCAGGAATATAATTCAGGACCTCATAGAGTCAAAGGAATTGTGCTTTCCTGAAGTAGACGAAGTCACTATGGTCGACGACAGACCTTTTGACGACGAAATAGCCATTCATATGTTTGATGTTTCTGATGTAGACATCAAATTTCATCGAAACTAATATAGATTTTTCCCTACAGGATATAAAGTTTCCCGGGGAGACTTTGGTGGCGAATGCCCTCTTCCGTCGCCTGGCTGATAAGGTTGTAGTCACCTGTCCGGTCAAGGAAGTGGCGCCCAGTCTCTGTTGCTGGCACATGGGTGACACACACACCACTGATAGATGCAACACGTTTAGGAAGTATTTGCAGAACAATCAGGGGGATTCCTGGTATGACCTGACCCCACTTGAGGAAGTAGCGATGGGAATAGTCTCCCCAAGTTCGCGAAGTGCCTCCAACAATTCACAAAGGGGATTCAAGAGCCCCTCAAACGCAGAGCACAGGCCAGCTACCCGGGGAGGAAGAGGTGGTCCTCATGGTCGAGGTAGAGCACCCGAACAGCAGCCCCGAGCGTTCGAGCGTCCCAAACGACATCTGGAGTTTAATGATTCGTCCTCTCAACAAGGGGCAAAGCCGGGGCAGGAAAGACATGGCCACTCTGGTGAATCTCGCTCTGGAAACGTAGAGGATGACGATCTTAGTAGAACCCAGCGGTCTGAAAGGCCATGGGAGAAAGGGAACAAGCCGAGACACGGAACGCCTAAGGTAGACATCCAGGCACTCCGAACAGGACCACCGATAGCTCAGTTCCTTGATGAGAGGATGCTCTGCTAGAAATGCAAGCTTATAGCTCAAAACAGTATCCTGATCACTCAGCTCTGTACCTCCTGTTGTGTCAACTACTTCCTCAAGCTTGTAGACTTGTCCTCAAATGGAGAGATCGTGGTCAAACCCGCGCGCTCTACAGCTATAGGTACTTGTGAAACTAACAACACTTGTCCGGAACAGCAACAGGTACCAACGCGGACGGTGGTAGGATACGATCCATTCGTTGGAGACTTTGTCGAGGTATGTCAAACTCTCCTTGGTTCTAAGAGATCAAGGATAATTAAAGTGGTTAACCCTTCAAAATTTTGGCAGAAAGCAGTGGGCAAAACCACTTTGCCACCAAGGGCTCGCAAGAGAAGGGACAAACGTCTAAGTCACGTTGCTAAGAGGCCTACCCTCTCAGGAGCCGCTCTACCGGCTAGGGTGCCTACAATGGGATTGAACGCCAAAGCAGAGCACATCGAGTTTACAGACCATTCAGAAGAGCCTGGCTCAAGTTTCGATTATACCCCACTTCGGAGCGAAATCCCAAGTGATGTCGACAGGGAAATGAGGCCAGTCGTGAGCTGCAATACTCTTACCCTGCCTGTAGACTTCGTAGTAAGCGAAATGTGGAGACCCTAAGAGATAAAATGCCTCTTCCTTGTTCTCCTGCTTCCCACTGAATTGGTTGGAGAAACCATCTGATAGCATGAAACAACACATGCATTCTTTATACATAACCGCTACCTTTGATGGTACAGTGGTGAGTCGAGTCCTTATAGACAATGGAGCTACTTACTATAAATGTGCTTCATCTGTCCAGGTTTAAAATGCTTGGGTATAAGCCTCACGACTTGGTTAAAACCAATGTCGCAGTGAGTGGTTTTAATGGTAGGAAGTCTGAATGCTTAGGGGTTTTCTCTGTGCACCTTGAAGTCGGTCGCCAGGAAAGAGAAACCGCATTCTTTGTGATAGACATAATTCCTACTTTTAATGCTTTGTTGGGCCGCGACTGGCTCCATAAAGTGGCAACTATTCCTTCCACTTTACATAGAGAGTTGATGTTGTGGGTCGACTCTGAAATTGAAATTATCAAGGCTGATGAATACTCCTGTTGTGACAAAGGTATCTTACATACAGAGACAAGCAAGACTGTTAAGGACCTCACACTGGAACAGCGTTATAAGCTTGGCGACCTACCGTCGGACCCCTTGGTCAACCATCTGGAAAGTTTGACTACATCGTAAACTATGGAATATCGCACCCTAAGTCAGAGACGGGGCCGATCGTTCCAATTGGATGGAGAGATGAGCTGTTTGCCAAGGTCATAGAGGAAGTTCTGTAAAAGGTTAATTCGGGCGAAAACCCCGTAAGAACTAATGGAGCAAAGGAAGACGAAGATGGAAAGGACCAGCAAAACGTTGTTGCGGAGTTGGAGCCCGATAGACTCCTAAAGGAAGGAACCTATGGACCAGAACGAAGAAGGGAACGAAGCAGTCGTCGATGTCATTCGACGGCTTCAAGTCTACCAAGGAAATCATTGCTATAGACAACCTATCTCTTGGCTTTCAATAAACTCAGAAGCGCTTAGAGCGCCTAACGCTTGTAATAAGCCCGTGTCTACTGACTTAGGTGGTACAGAGGAACGTGAGTCTTTGATACCCCATGCGACCCATTGGTTAGCATTAATATAGGAAGCGAGTCTTCTCCTAGGATTATTTTCATTAGTTCTTCAGTAAATAAAGAACTCTTTAATGCTATTAAGGGAGTACTTGAGGAATTCAAGGACTGTTTCGCCTGGGATTATACTGAGATGCCAGGTTTAGACCGTAGACTAGTGGAATACACTCTTCCCATCAAGAAGGATTTTAAACCAGTGCAGCAAGCACCAAGGCGCATGACTAAGAAAGTAACACAATTAGTGTTTGAAGAAGTTAAAAAACTTTTTCGAGCATGTTACATAAGGATTTCACGCTATACATAGTGGATTTCTAGCATCGTGCCCGTCTTAAAAAGAACGGTAAAATCAGAGTCTGTATAGACTTTAGAGATCCGAATCGTGCTACTCCAAAGGATGAATACCCTAAGCCCATCGTAGACGATCTTATAGACAAGACAGCAGGGCATCAGATTATGTCATTCATCGATGGTTTTTCTGATTACAACCAAAGTTTCATCGCAGAAGAAGATATACACAAAACAGCATTCATATACCCCCTAGGAATATTCGAATGGGTAGTAATGCCATTTGGATTAAAGAACGCTGGTGCTACCTATCAGCGAGCAATGAACACTATATTTGATGCCTCCCTTGGCAAGACAATAGAAGTCTACATTGATGATGTAGTCGTTAAGTCGACAAAGGTAGAGCTTTATGTCTACCATCTTTGAGACATCTTCAAACGAGGGGCTCTTTGTGACCAACGTTCATTCTCCTGTTTCTCGCACTTGGTTAGCTCTTCGACAGCTGCATCGTAAACCCAGTCGATCACACTTTCTTTTCCTCTTTCGCTCCTTGTTCTTCTCCTTCTGCCTTTTCGTCCCTGGGGTCTGGCAGAAGCAGGTCGACTCGTGAATACCTACGGTCTGCCTCATTGGGCGATCGCCTCTGCTTCCCTAAGGTCTGGCAGAGGCGGGTTGACTCGTGAATACCTACGGTCTGCCTCACTGGGTTTTCGCTTATTTTTCCCTGGAGTCTGGCAGTAACGAGTCAACTTGTGAATACCTACGGCCTGTCTCACCGGGCCAAAGGAAAGCTCGTGTATGATGGGACACTGAACACTGCAAGCCTTCTGCCCTTCGAGGTCAGTCTGCTGTAATGTTAGGTGATGAAGACGATACAGCCCCAGGGTCTTCGTTTGCTTCAGAACTGGATCTGAGCCATCTACAACAATACTTGGCTGTCTGAATGGCCTTCTGAGGTTGTCCAGTCTTTGGATTGCGTGCTGATGGCGCCTCTTGCAGAAGGATATACTGTTTTTGGAAGATCCTTCTTTGCAAAAGAGTAGGACGAGTGGCAGGAAAGGAGAACCAGTCGTGGTGTATACCTCTGAGAAACTTCCAGTGGGATGGGTGTGCCCTGTCACGGAGACGTACAGCCGTTTGTCTTTAAATAGGCAGAAGGGCTCGAGCATACACGTTCCACAACACTCAACTGTACCAGCGTTGAGGGATATTTGGTTACGTGTGAGCACTAAGCTAGGCCATGGATGCATGAAACACTCGTGCCTCTGTTCCCCGAGCCAAGTGGAGGACTTTTTCTGCGCCACTGGCCTCTCAGCGGGGGGGGGGGGGGGGGGGGGAGCGAGAGAAACCACTTATCTTTAAGAGATCCATAAAGTTCTCTTAACATAAGGAGATGAAGGACTCTATTGGTAGAGGAACCATACCAAGAAGCAATGCTTGGAAGTAAGACCCAAGGTTTGGAGTTTGAAAAGATGAGACATCATTAAAGCGAGAAGTAAGGTTTTTTCAGAAAGTTGGTAAGGGTATTTAAAGAGAGTTTGGAAGGAAGAAGACGAAAAGTTTTCTGTCCGCAGAAGGTAGGAGGAAGAAGACAAAAGGTTTTCTTTCTGCAGAAGGAAGAAGACGAAAGGTTTCTTTCTGCAGTGGATAAAAGATTTTTCTTGTGACGCAAGAAATGTCAGAAATGCTCGGGCGACAAAAGTCCTCTCAGCAAAAAAGGGGGCTTATGTTGACACAATAAATTATTTTGGGCCTACTATTTCTGACAAAGCCCACAATTAACGCTAAGACCATAACAGAGTTAGACACACCAGACCTGCATCTGTAGTCTACACAGACTATACGACTGAGTAGTGATCCTGTAACCAGAGGAAGTCTACAAGCCTGCGCTTGCACAGGACACACGTCATGGAGAACGGTTAAATAACCCCGAGATAAATGGAGCTCCACGTCTGTACTGATGCACGTTTTAAAAGACAATTGATTAACCCCGAAGTCAAAGGAGTATACGACCCACGTCCACACGAGTGGAAGTCAGTTTGTTAGCTCCGAGATCCTTGGGGGTGGTTGAGTTTGGAAGATCTTCAGAAGGTCATAACAGACCGGGTATAAAAGGGAGAGGATCTCCCTCAGAGAAAAGCACGAACAAATCAGCCAACAGAAGCTTATCTTGCTCGTCACCCCTTAGTTGTTAGTTGTTAGGATTCCCCGACTTGGGCGAAACTCTTAAAATTTCATTGGTCTTCTTTCCATCGTCAGAGTGAGCAACCGTAGCTCCGACAGCCAAACTCCGCCTTCACTTCCACCGTCAGAGTGAGCAACCGTAGCTCCGACAGCCAAACTCCGTCTGCACTTCCACCGTTAGGGTGAGCAACCGTAGCTCCGACAGCCAAACTCCGTCTGCACTTCCACCGTTAGGGTGAGCAACCGTAGCTCCGACGGCCAAACTCCGCCTTCGCTTCCACCTTCAGAGCGAGCAAGCGTAGCTCTGGTAACAACTCCCCGCCAGCATTCCACCGCCAGGACGAGCCACCGTAGTCCCGGCACGCAATTCCGCCTTCGACTCCGCCACCAGGATGAGCAACCGTAGCCTTGGTATCCACGTCCGCCTCTACATTCGACCACATTCCGTCCACCAAGCCCAGCAACCGAGTTGTTCCGGCCAAGGAGTGCAAGTCTACGGCAGTCTATCATCAAGTCTACGACGACGCTGCCCAGATTCTCAAGTCCGGAGTGCCAAGCGTCAAGTCCGCGACGTCCTTCATCGCCCAAACCTGCTGGACTGCAGTTTCCAGCATCAAGTCTACGACTTAGCTCGGACTTTACAGAGCCCAGTAACCAGTCTACAACCTTACTACCATCCTTGTTTTTATTTTTATGGCTGTAAGCATTCTTTACTTATCGTGAAACTGTTTACATTCGATTAATTTCATTCAATTACTTACTGGCGACCACATTTACAATCCTTGTGAGTCTTATTGCTAAATATTTCCGACGTGATCCGTTTTCGACGCGAACACGCCGATGACGAAATCGAAAAATAACGGGACGATGTCCGACGCATAGATTTACGTGGTTCGGTCCAAACCGGCCTACGTCCACGGGAAGGTCCTCCTTGAGATTCCACTATAACCAACAAGTTACACGATTACAAGCCCTGAAAAAGTTTCACCCCGCGTCCTCGTAGAAAACCCTCTACCCGACTCTTCGAACATTCTCATCGCTTACCGTGTATTCCTCATTCCCAGTATGACGACTCATCAAAGACCTCGGAGCACGACATCCCGTCGCCTCCTTTATCCCCGTTATAGAGTCTGCATCGCACTAACCCGTAATCTCACCTTGAGTCGATCCGACTTTCCTATTTCGTAGCTCGAGATAGTCCATCTATTTATAATGGAAAATAAAATTTAATATAATATCTTTTTAATATATCGTAACATCACAGGTGATACTTTCTAAGATTTCAACTAGAACCTAACATTAATTTTATCAGTGAGTGCCTCCAGTCCAACCCCAGGCGATCACTTCTGCGACTCGGTGCTCTAGCTTCTAGGTCATTGGCAAGGTATCCACTTTTGTTAGGGATCGTGATTCTCTCAGAGCAGCTGGTGTACCTGACGACAATATTCGTTTTTTACTCCGTAATCATCCCAATTGCTTGTGGACGTCTTGTTTGAAGTTCGATGATCGTGGGTTGGAGTTGGTTAAGTTCGAAAGGCATCAATCCTTCGCAAGTTGGGTTCGTGATGATGTTTCATGTTGTAACGGGATTGGCAAAATCGACATGGGAAAAGAAGTTTTCCTTGTATAGGAGGTGGGGCTGGTCCAAGGATGATACTTTTGGAGCTTTTCTGAAGTCCCCTAACTGCATCATGTTATCAGAGAAGAAACTGCCAACACTAATGGAGTTCTTTGTCAACAAAATGGGATTGGAACGAACGAACTTGATTCCTCTTCCTATCATCTTTTCACTGAGCTTGAAGAATTGCATCTTACTGCGGTGCGCAGTGATTGAAGCTCTTGTTTCCAAAAATCTTTTTACAACATCGTCGCTGTTGACTGTTCTAATTCAATCTGATGTTACTTTTGAGAAGACATTCATTAGTCCGTACTCAGATGACCAACCTGACTTGCGAAAGATCAAGAGTTGGGTTTATGCAGCGTCCTTAAGATCGTAATATCCCTCATGTTCTGAAATATTTGTTGCTGGGATGCAATGGTTTGTGTAGATTCTGATACTGAAATGTCAGCCTTAGCTGAATGTTCGATGATTCGGTTACGTCAGTTAAACCTGCTTGACCGCATCCTTGAATGGTTAGATGTACTCATCCTGAACCTGACTTCACAGTGAAGTTGGTGGATCTGTATAATGCATTCTCTGACGTGATCTTGACAATTTTGAGGAGGAATCCTAGCAGAGGAATTGTTAAGGAGAAATAAAGGATTATTGTTCTTTTCTTTTTCCCAGGAGTTTGTGTTCTAGTCCACCAATTTGCGTCTTTATATCTTCAACTACTGTTTAAATTTGTGCATTTCTTTTGCACACATTCATTACTGTTATGTTTCTTGATTATGTGGATATCAATGTCCATGAACTGGTGTGAACTGCCGGAGACTATTACATCCTTTTTCATTATGATATGGAAAGATCTTAATATTCACTCTCTTATGTGGCTTCAATGCAATTGATTTGATCTCTAGTATCTCCATGTCAGTCACGCCCAATGATAAGCGAAAAATAATCCTGGAATCAAACAAAAATCTTAGAGCTGTTTGATCAAACAGCAATAAACAAGGATTAACACAATTTTAAACTTGTCGTGCCCAAATCAACATCTTTTTAGTATAGCCGAACATGATGAACTCGTAGTGAATGCAAACTCATACTGATATAGTTCACCAGTTTATACGCTTGTAAAATTCTTGTAATTATTCCATAAATTGGATACGTTTGCTGCCATAATATGAACATTAAAAAAGTTATCAATTGGGGTTATAGCTGCAACCTTAAGGGGTGTTTGATGATTAGCTGTCCCTGTCAGTAGGTGCATCAGCACAACAGAAAAATAAAGTAATTTATTAAACTACAATGTTATCACCCAATCAATTACAAGTAGTCACCTTATGTCCTTTACTGTTTGGATGAGTCTTTAATGGAATCCCATCAAGTTAAGTGCATAGATAATGGACACTTTCGGGTATTGCAGCAAGTAATCACAAGGTTTGACTGCTGTCTTTGGAGTTCTTTGTTGCAATGGAGGAAGAATACGAATCCCAGTCCAAACTCCTCCTAGACTTCTTCAAAATCTGCAGCATTGACAAGGCATGGATCTTTAGGCCCGAAGATGGTAAGATGAATACTTTGCGAGAAGGCAGCTCTGGTTTTTTCTGAAGCAAAAATCTGTTTTCTTTTTTCAAATCACATGATGGTTCTTTGACAGGAGAAAGCTCAAAGATGATGTTTTTGGTCAGTCAGCCAAATCTGATAGCAAATGAGATGAGGAGGTCTGTAGTTTTTGCTCACATCTCAAAGGGAAGGAACAAAGCCAGGGAGTTCCATTGGTCACCTTTCCCTATAGATATGACGAGTGCTTCTGCAATAGTCCCTTCGCCCTCTGGTATGAAGCTTCTCGTGGTGAAAAATCCAGAGAGGGACTTGCCTTCCCGGTTTGAGATTTGGAGCGTATCTAAGTTGGAGAGAGAGTTTTGCATTCCTCAGACAGTCCATGGTTCTTTATATGTGGATAAGTGGTAAAAGCTTTATCCATTTAAGGTTTTCGCTAATGTTACTAATAAATGATGGAATAACATAGTTCGATAGGAACTGAAAATTCTGTTTTACTTTTGGTTTAGGTTTGAAGGAATTTCTTGGAACCCTGAGGAGAGATTTATTGCTTATGTTGCTGAAGAACCAGCTTCTTCCAAGCCTAGGTTCGATAGTAATGGCTATAAAACAGGGAAAGGATGCAGAATTGAGGAAAAATTTGGTGAGTGGAATGGTCAAGGCGATTTCGAAGAGGATTGGGGCGAGACTTATGCCGAGAAAAGACGGCCAGCACTCTTCGTGATAGATGTTGACAGGTCAAGTGACTAAATTTGGTTAGTCTCAATGAATTACAATGAAGCACAGCTTTCAAACTTACTTGATTTTGGAATGAATTCAGTGGAGAAGTTAGAGCTGTTAAAGGCATTGAAAGTTCCATAAGTGTCGGCCAAGTTGTATGGGCTCCTTCAAGCAGTGGACAAAGTCGGCATCTTGTTTTTGTAGGGTGGTCTCACGACAAACGGAAGCTGGGCATGAAGTACTGTGTAAATAGGTCTTGTGCTTTGTATGCAGTGAGAACTCCATTCCATTCCAAAGTCAATCCCAGGTAAGTACTTGTTCTTTGGTTAACCAGGCACAGTTAATGACTCTACCACAGATGAACAATTAACTTTTCGATAATTATGCAGGGATGACGGCCAAGAATCGCTGGCTTATAAATTGACCCATGGCATAAGCAGTGCATTCTTTCCCCGATTTAGGTATTCAATCTCTAGAACGACTGCTTGCTTCAAATGAAGTACAACTAATGAGTTTTAGTTATTTCCATACCTTGTCCATGAGCTTGCAATTTTTTACTTCTTTCCATGTTCCACAAAATTTTCCAAGCATCACAGATTGTCTTATTGCCACAGTCTTAGCATCAAGGAGCTTGCAAAGACAAATGACATGACAAAGCAGGAGCTAACACTTGAAAGAAAAAACAGATTTACATAAACAATTGATAACTGAGGAGACTACTGGATGCATTATGTGACACTGACTATTCTATTTGTAGCCTGGATGGGAAGTACCTTGTGTTTCTATCTGCCAAGAGTGCAGTGGATTCTGGAGCACATTGGGCTACCAATTCACTGCACAAATTAGAGTGGTCCACAAGCGAGACTCTTGGCCTTCCAAGAACCATCATTGATGTGGTGAGCAATATTTTGCTTCCTACATTAAAACTCACTTCACATTTTCCTTGGATTGAAAATGGAATTGGATTGTCCCCTAACTTGTAATATTACTTTGGTGGTTGGAACGAGTACGATCCATGAACCTGGTTCACTAGTAGATGATAATTAAACTTTGTTTTGTGTAGTCCTTCATTCCTGTATGTGAGTGGATGAAACACATTTTATTTGTTCCAAGAAATTTCCAGCCATACCAGGTTTATGTGTGTCCTTTGGAAGTTCAGGTCCCTGCCATCAGATGCTCGAAAGAAGGGCACTTTCCTGGCATTTACTGCTGCAAAGTGTTAGATAATCCATGGCTTTCTGACGGGGAAACAATGATCATCGTGTCTTCTTGGGGCAGCCGTGAAGTTATGTTGGCAGTGGACATTTTGAGGTGCGGCCATTGTTCTATTTGCAGCCTGAGACAGCAGTCTGCTCTCTCGGGCAATGACTAATCTGATTTTATAATTGCAGTGGAACAGTATCTCAGATTAGCCCTGCAGATGCGAATGATTCATGGGATGTCCTTGCTGTGGATGGGAACAATATCATTGCAGGTAAGAAAAATGTACTGATCTGTATTTCACGAAAGGAAATTGTGTCTATTCTTGGTCTTGTCTTCAGTGTCCAGCAGTCCGACACAAATTCCTGAACTCAAATGGTGTAGTCTTGCCAAGGAGGCAAGTGAAACCTATCGTTGGAGCTGGCTTGGTATTCCAAGTCCCATATTTAGGTGCTCTGAGAAGGTAGCGTTTTCCTAACTTCATTTTCATGATGCTGGTAATTTTTTTCCTGAAAATACTTTTTCTCACTAGGATTTCTCGTTACAGGTAGAAAAGTCTCTATCGTGCCTTCATTACAGCATCATACAGATTCCAGTAAAAAGTGTCGCCAACTGTACGAAAAATGGTAATGTCTGCTACTGTCATTTTTCAATTGGTATACTTTATATTTCAAACATTTTTCAGACCATGTGGCATGTCTTCAATTTGTGGTAGGAGCTAAGAGAGACTATGAATCAATATTTGTATCTTCGAAATCTCAAAAGGGTAAATATGACCCTCTAATTGTGATTCTTCACGGTGGCCCTCATTCTGTCTCGTCGTCAACCTTTTCAAGGGCCTCAGCCTTTCTTTCTGCTCTTGGTTTCAGCTTTGCTTATTGTAAACTACAGGTACTCATGTTTGTTCTTCAACTGCTCCGATATGCAGTTGTCCGTTCATTGTTCTGAAGAAAAAATTGCAGAGATTTGTGGCTCTTGTTTCCATTATCCTCATATTCACTTTTGAAATGGTCATGATCCGCAGGGGTTCCTTAGGCTTTGGGGAAGAGGCACTACAGTCACTTCCTGGAAAAGTCGGTTCCCAGGTGGCTACCAACCATCAGTCCATCCTGTGTGTGTGTACATTTTAGCTACAGGTATGGATTATACCGACATACATCTCTCCTCTATGGTGATTAGGATGTCGAGGATGTACTTGCTGCAATCGACCACACCATTGAATCGGGACTCGCTGAACCTTCCAAGATAGCAGTGGTCGGGCTTTCCCATGGTGGCTTCTTAACCACTCACTTGATCGGCCAGGTAAAATTGGCTAGAAGGAATTTTTCAAAACAATCCATACTGAATGAGGTTGTTATTCTCAATGTCCTGGTTTCGACAGTTGAGCGTCCGTGGCATTCTACAGGCACCGGAGAGGTTTGCCGCAGCTGCTGCACGTAACCCTGTGTGTAGTTTTGCTCTGATGGTTGGTACAACTGATATTCCGGACTGGTGCTATTACGAAGCCCTTGGAAATGAAGGCAAGAAGGTTTTCACAGAAGCACCTTCTGCTGAACATCTAGCGATCTTTCACTGCAAATCCCCAATTTCTCATGCTTCGAAAGTATGGTCCTTCGGATGCATAACTCTACGATACACTCGTTCGCCTTCTAAAGCTCTATAGAACTATGTCTTTTCTGTACCTGTGGTAATCTAACTATCTGCCGGACGAGTTTACTGCAGGTCAAGACACCGACTCTCTTCCTACTCGGGGCACAAGATCTCCGTGTTCCTATATCGACCGGCTTACAAGTAAGACACTAAATGTATCATTACACGGAGTTGTTACAAGTGATTTATCTCTGCACTTCACCTTTTAGTATCAGTCAATCACAATGCTGCTCCTCTCGCTGTTGTCAGTATGCACGTGCACTTAAGGAGAAAGGGGTTGAGGTGAAGGTGATGGTATTCCCTGACGATGTTCATGAAATCAACTGGTATTCTGCCCCCCCCCCCACCCCGTCCATTTTCTTTTAATGTTGTGTGTGAGCAGTAGTAGCACTTCCTGTTCAAATCCCCATGCTTTTTTAACGTGCACAGGCCGCGATCTGATTTCGAAAGCTTCCTCAACATTGGAGTATGGTTCAGCAAGCACTGCAAATGAAAATTGGTTTTCCTCTAGTTCCTACATTTGCCCCGGTTGGAGTTGCTGAGATTGGTGCTCCGTCTGCGTTGGTTTAACTGTTGGGTTGGGGGGGGGGGGGCAAAAAAAATTTACTAATATATGTAGGACAGTAACTACATGCATGCATCATCAGCATCAGCAACATCGTATTTTTTTTAGGGGTATCGTTGTTATATGCATTTATTATTTTCATTTTGTCAACAAAACGATGATCTATATATATATATATATATATATAATGTAACGGGGAACAGAATGGTCAGGCCAAAACCAACCAAAGGCAATAGCAACAAGGAGGAGTTGAATGATCTGCGTTTGAAGTGGTGAAACTGTCGCAGAGACTGAATAAGTAAAAGTGGAAATATGGAGGAACTTAAATTGTAAAAGATAAAAGGGCTTAATTGAAGAGGAGAATAAGGGACGACGGATGAAAGCATCTTTTGGAGGTTGGGGTCGGTTCGATCGTTCGGTTAGAATTCTGGGAAAGGAGGAAGGCGGTGAGCGATCTGAAGGAAGGCGATCCGGAAGAGCGATCGAACAGAAGCTACAACGACAGTGACGGGTGATTGACTTTGTGGTGCTGATATTGAAACGTAAGTTGTAGTAGTGATAGGGCAAGCTGCCGGTGTGTGGGTGGCTGCTTAGGGAAGGTGTTACAGGTGAGTTGTAACTGGCGATTTGTGGTTGTGGATACTGGGAGGGATAACGGAATTGACGGAGAAATTGTTGGATTTTGTCTATTGATTGGTATTGGTGTTTGTTCCGCTCGTTATCGGTTCAATATAAGGGAGTTTGGTCTGTTTGACTTGATGAATGGTTTCGGGAAAGCCGGATTTGGAAACTGTAAGAGCGGCGATGGTTCTTGGCAGGGAGTAGGCTGGATCCGGAGTGAAGAGTGGGAGGATGAGGATAGTAGGGTTGACAGGTGGTATTGCGTCGGGGAAGAGTACCGTTTCGAACATGTTCAAGGCCAATGGCATCCCTGTTGTCGATGCCGATGTCGTTGCTCGGGTAATATGACAATTCTCTTTTCGATGTTAGTCTCGTTACAAAAAGCTTCTGAATGTTTGATTGGCGTGTCTTTTTTCGCAGGATGCCTTGAGGAAAGGCACTGGAGGATGGAAGAAAGTGGTGGAGTCATTCGGCGAGGAGATTCTACAAGATGATGGAGAAGTCGATAGGAAGAAGCTGGGCCTGATCGTCTTTTCTGAACCGGATAAGCGCCAGGTTTTGAACAGGTACTTGTGTGATGTGGACCATATCATCTGGGCTAGTTAGGATTGAAGCCTCACAGACTGCTGAGACTTTGCGTTGAATTTGTGCAATTAGGCATTCTTAGGTGAAGTTAAAATCCCCTTCCTTGTGCATTTCGGCAGCTTCTAAGGTAGGGGAAAAATGGCATGCTTTGCGGCACCAACTCGCCCGGATTTATTTGTTATACAGTTCCTCCAAGCATGCTCCAAATATTGTGATCTACAAATTTTGACTTACCATGTTTCCTTGCTCCTAATCTTACATTCGTTTTATAGATTGCTTCCTTAGAGATACTGATGTATTATCATTTTCTTGAATTATTTGTTAATGTATGGGACTTTCTTGTATTTCTGAAATGGTGCGATATTCGTCTAGGTTGTTGGCTCCTTATATATCATCTGGCATCTTCCAGGAAATCTTCAAGCTCTGGTTGAAAGGGCATAAGGTTATCGTCCTCGATGTTCCATTGTTGTTTGAGGCCAAGATGGATAAGTGGACAAAGCCCATAATCGTTGTGTGGGTCGATCCTGAAACCCAGCTCCTCCGGCTCATTGAAAGGGACAAGACGAGTGAGATCGATGCCAGAAACAGGATAGAAGCACAGATGCCCCTGGATTTGAAAAGATCCAAGGCTAGCATCGTTATCGACAATTCTGGACCATTTGGCGATTTGAACGAGCAGTTCTGCAATGTCCTGTCACAAGTCACGCGCCCTCTGACATGGACAGAGTTTGCTCTTTCCAGGAATGGAGCCCTCGTTGCTCTACTGTCTATTTCAGTTGCCGTTCTCATTTCTAAGAATGCATCGTCTTAGTCCCGAGAGGAGCATCGTACCCCTCCTGTTGTTGGCAACAAAGGTTTGCTTCTATCACTCCTTAGTAATTCACTGTTACATAAAGGTAACATCGGCTTCAACGAGTCGATCTCTGGGCCCCTGAACTCCTGCGATTTGTTCCGGATTCCCTGTCGTTGGACAAACTGTGAAATAAAATGTTATTGGGTAGTTTTACGTCTCTTGTATTTGTGATCATCTATCTGCCCACTCACCTGCATCTAGGCTCTTGGTTCTTTTCGACTGTTTGGAGATGGTAGCTGAACAGGCTCACATTAACCTCCTCATTCTCAATTAGAGATACATTTTGAATACTCTTGACCCTCACCCTCAGCCCTCGCATGCATTCGGAGATTGAGCATATTAGCCTTTGCAGAGTCCATCGAGGAAACTGAGATTTGCTTCAAAGGGGAAGTCCTGAACATTGCATTTCTAAATTTACCATCGAGAATTTTCTAACATTTAGTGTATGGTCATTGCAAGAGGAAATGAGACGCCTAACAAGAACCGTAAATTGATTGACTGACACCGGTTTATATTATAAGATGTTGATATCCGCCTTTAGCCGGTGCCCCAAGACAAAATGTGGAGATCCACTCCAAAACAATTAAACGGAAAAGAAGACTTGCCTTCTGTACCAGGACGAGGGCGTTGATGAGCCTGGTGGGGATTCGCCACCGCACGTGGGGGAGGCAAGTGTCGGGGAGTCTTCACCACTCGAAGCTTCATTACGGGGCAAGAGTCCTGGTGGGGAGCCAAAGGAGGCTTAGCTATTGCCGTTCCCGGGGCCCACTGGTGGGAGCTCGGTTGGGCTTGGGGTGAGGTGGCTGGGACAGATCGGTCGCAGATCTGGACGATCGGTGAAGGTGAGGTCGGCTTTGCTGGTTTCATGGTCGGTTGATTCCAGTGATTTCAATTCGAGCCGCCTTGAGCGCCTAGGCGCTAGGGCGAGGCTAGGCCTCCTCGCCTATTTTGGCTTCGGGCGGGCGCCAAGGGGTAGGCGCTGCCTAGTTTTGTTTTGAGGGATCCTTTGTTTTGTTCTGATGTGTTACACGTGACCCTTGGAGATGAAGAATACTTTTGTGCCCATGCATTTATCTTCACAATGACCCTTGGTAAGAAGATTGGGCAATGATTTGACTCTATACATTATTCTCATCCTGTAGCATATTTCAGTATTGTTCCTGAGGAACGCTCATGAATTGTTGCATAATAAATTATATTGAAGGTATGTGGAGGTAAATATTGATTCTGGTGCCATTGTATGGCCTTTATTTAACAGTCTGCAGGCATTCTGGCCTTGCCTTCAGCTAGTTAATATGCTCTGGAAACTTTAGGGGCATTTCTCAAATAATTTTTTTTTGTGTGTAAAATGAAATCATTTTCTGTTTGTTCTGGAAGGTTTTGGTGGGGATATGGATCCTGCTATTCGAACTCATGTTGCGTTCTTTAGTGTTTGGAAAAGATATTGTTTCACTCCAGAAGGCTTTAACCTTGCGACTCTTAGTGTGCCAGTTTATTTTTTTCTCTCCCTAAAAGGTACAATATTGTGTATTTGTTATTTTGTGTGGAAATTTGTACGTGGAAAGTCAGCTTTAGCTCTTTTATTGCCTTGGATAAAACTTTATCCAGTAAGAAGCCTACCTAAGTGGTTTGTGACTTGTAACATTCTATGATGTCAGAACAAAAAAATCTGAATCTAGTGTTTGCTTTTAAATGCTAATGGAATACCCTCAATATATCCTTTGATACTCCGGTTTCAATTTTCATGTACATGATATTGAAAAATTGTAGATATGGGGATGATATTTGGTGGAATGACAAACTCTTTTTGTTTTGGTATCTGCAGAATGACGATGACAAACTTTGCTTTGCGAATATCTTGGCTGTAGGGTTATACTAGTGGAAACCCTTGTTTGCAAATTGCACATGTATATACATGTTCATCCTTCCTACTCCACACTGGCATTCAGGAAACATAGATTAGCCTGAATTACAAAAAATAGTACATTGACATCTTTGATTGCTGTAACCACGATTTGCCCCAGTTGTCTGTTCTCCTTGTTAAGGAATCTATGGGGATTGCTTCGTTTTCAGCTCATTTTTGTCTTTGATTTGATGATATTATTTGTCGCCGGCTTGCTGGATTGGATTGATTGATTGCTGTTTTGGTAATGTTTTTCTTCCTTGGATCGAATCCCCGGGAAACCCTAATTCTTTAATTTTTGGTGGGTATTGATAAAATAATCCAGTAGAGAGGGAGGTGGACACAGAGAGAGAGAGAAAGAGATGGAGATATTTGTTTCCTAGTTCTGGTTCATGATGTTCCCAAGGAGGACAAGATCGTGGTCGTGGGTTTGGACAATGCCGGCAAGACTACCACCCTCTACAAGCTTCTTTTAGCAGAGGTCGTTACCACTCATCTCACCATCAGGCAGCATCGTCGAGGAGGTCGTCTACAAGAATATCCGCTTCAAGGTAGTTATCACCCACCTACCTTAAAATTCCTTTTCATCCAACACTTTTGCTGCGAGACTGATGTGTGCATTTGAGGATCCTTACTTCTTATAGAGTTGTGCGCTTGTGGCAGGTTGGGGGGGAATGTCCCTCTGTAGTAGGTACTTGGAAGCATTTACTTGAAATCCCTGTTCTTCCTCCAAATGAGCTTCTGAAATCTTCCTGGGCATCTGGACATATATATTCAAAAATCAAAAAAATCCAACATTAACACGAAGATAGAGTAGGATAATATTGTTCTTGCCTTCCTGCCCTTTTTTTGTCTCTACCCCTGACTGGAATTGAAAGCTGCTTCAATAGGATTTCCCTTACTTAGCTCTGGGGTCTTGGCACATAGTGGGGAAGCTTTTTATTGCTTCCTAAATCTGTAGCAATTGCTCAAATGGAAAATTGTTTGTGTTTTGCTTATCCGTCATGAGGGAATTTTGGCTATGTTTCTGCAAGGGCATTAGGTTGCTACTGAGAAGAGCAAATTTGATGGAATTTTAAAATAAGTAGGTCTAAGCATCTTTGGGCATTTCGCTCCGCTGTATTTGGGTATTTCCCTTGGGGAAAGAAAATGGTTGGCAGGTTGTAAATAGTAGGGAGAGCTGTGTGCATCCCCTGATGAAAGAGTGGAAATGGATGGAAAATGGAAGGGAAATGTGGTGAAATTTTGGGCTCTCTCCTCTTCCTCCCGGGTGGAAATCACCCAAACACTGGCTAAGACATTGCTGCTGAATCCTATTATATTTAGACACATTTCCGTGAACTTATAATCTGATGCTGGTTTTAGGTTTGGGACCTTGGTGGACAAGAAAGGTTGAGGACATCCTGGGCTACGTACTACCGTGGCACCCACGTCGTCATCGTTGTGATAAGCACGGACAGGGCACATATTTCTCTAATGAAGGACGAGCACTTCAGACGCTAGGGCACGGTGATCTGCAGGGCTCCGTCTTGCTGGTCTTTGCAAATAAGCAGGACATCAAGGGCGCAATGACACCCACAGAGATAACCGATGGAATGTTTCTCCACAGCATCAAGAACCACGACTGGCACATCCAGGCTTGTTGTGCCCTCACGGGGGAAGGGCTGTACGATGGACTCAGATGGATCGCCCGGAGGATGACCGGCAGAGGCCCCATCTAACCTAAAGAAGAGCCTGTAAGATCCCTTGGGTACCATCTCTTGCCACACCATTTTTAAAAGCTTGGCCAAGTTCCCCACGGAAGTGAACACCGCGTAGATCTGTTGTCCACCGTGTTTGTTTGAAAAAGGGTGGGTTTCTTGTTACATCCCAGGACAGGGTTCTACAGTTTTTTTCCAAGTTCATAAAGCTGAAGAAATTGCTCAAGTTGCAATGATCCCTCCGGCTTTGGACGCGCCGTTTTTGCCTTGAAATGGCAGACAACTTTGTACTGAACGTGGGAACAATTGAGTGGTACTAAGCCTTTTAGTATCTTGGTTGCTACTGTAAAATGAAGGAAATTGTTGGAGAACAACTGTCATTCATTGTTCTTACTTATACCCAGTTGCATTCTGAGAAGTATAGCAAATATTCCTCCAGTTTGCTGTATCACTGCGTTTGTTTTTCATTCATGCTTTAGGAACTCCATTCACGGCGAATGGACAGACAGGTGAACCAGAACCCAGCCCGAATAAAACAAGGTGAGCCATCTATGTTCATGTTGCGTCCTTGTTTTGTCTATCATGGATATACTCCTTTCACCTGAATTGCCTATGCTTTTGCCACTAGAAAATAACCATGAACAAAAGTATTTGGGAGAAAAAAAATATATTGATACTTCAATATTCACATATACAAGATATATATATAGGGTAAATGTAAATATCTAAGTATGGTAAATAACTAACCTATGAACCTAACATTCTTTTTGTCTAGATACATTTCTACCATTATGTCTATATACATTCTAACACTCCCCCTCAAGCTGGAGCATATACATCATATATGCCAAGCTTGTTACATAACTCGGTAAATACCCCTGATGTCAACCCTTTGGTGAAAATATCCGCTAATTGTTCTCCTGACCGAACAAAAGGCGTCTCAATAGTTCCATTCATCACCATATCCCGAACAAAATGACAATCTACCTCCACATGTTTCGTCCTCTCATGAAATACTGGATTTTTGGCAATATAAATCGCTGACTGATTATCACACCACATTCGCATGGGCGTAGGTACAGAAAAACCAAGTTCACTCAGAAGATTCTTGACCCATAACAACTCACATGCAGTGTGAGCCATTGCACGATACTCCGCTTCTGCACTTGATCTGGACACAACATTTTGCTTTTTACTTCTCCAAGTTACTAAATTACCACCAACAAATGTGCAATATCCAGTCATTGAACGACGATCCGCCTTATCTCCTGCATATCCTGAATCTGAATATCCTTCCACTTTCAAATGCCCATGATTTTTGTAAAGCAAACCTTTTCCTGGAGAGCTCTTGATGTAATTTTGAATACGGATTGCAGCCTTCCAGTGGATCTTTCGAGGCTTTTGCATAAATTGACTAACAACACTTACAGCAAAGGTGATATCCGGACGTGTGACTGTCAGGTATATGAGTTTGCCAACTAACCTCCGATATCTGCCCACATCCTCAAGTAACTCTGAAGAATCATCCCACAGCTCTGGACTGGATTCAATTGGGGTGAGCTCGGATTTGCAGTCAATGAGACCCGTTTCCTTCAACAGATCAAGTGCATATTTTTGCTGTGACAACACAACACCATTCTTGTTAAGTAATAACTCCATGCCAAGGAAATATTTTGGTTTCCCCAAATCTTTAGTAACAAACTGGGATTGAAGAAAGTCTCGTGTTTGAAGAATCTCACTATTGTCACTTCTTGTTAGCAGAATATCATCTACATAAACCACCAGAACAACTAAGCCATTAGTACCAGACTTCACAAACACAGAATGATCAGAGGAACAAGGCTTAAAGCCAATCGATTCCACAGCACTGCTAAACTTTTGAAACCAGGCTCGAGGACTTTGTTTCAATCCATATATAGCCTTGCGAAGCTTACACACCATCTCCCCCTGAGCAACATACTCAGGAGGTTGCTCCATGTACACATCCTCCAGAAGATCTCCATAAAGAAAAGCATTCTTAACATCCAACTGCAGCATAGACCATTGCAAATTGATAGCAATAGAGAACAAAATACGAATGGAATTAAGACGGGCAGTTGGAGAGAATGTCTCCATATAATCAATGCCATAAGTTTGAGAATACCCTTTGGCCACAAGACGGGCTTTGTGGCGATCAACAGTACCATCAGGTTTATATTTCATAGTGAAGACCCACCGACACCCAACAATGTCAACTCCTGAAGGGGGGTGTACCAACTGCCATGTTTCCCGTGAAACCAAGGCACTCACCTCTTCATCCATAGCAGCTTTCCATGCAGGATTTTGAACAGCTTCCTCATAGTTCCTTGGAATAGATGCGGTAGACAAGGACAAGGCAAACGATTTCGAGGAGGTGGAAAGACGGTCATAAGAGATGTAGTTAGAAATCGGATGTTGAGTGGAACGTTTACCTTTACGTAGAGCAATGGGAAGATCAAGGTCAGAAGGTGGTGCTGGCACTGATGTGTTGGACGGATCAGCCAAAGTAGAAGTATCGGTTGGGGTAACTGAACACGGTTGAGTCTGTGAACGACGCGTATAAACGCGTAGTGGTGGAGACACTGGTGCCAAATGAGTAGAAGAGTTAAGCATCGGAGGAACTAATGGAGGGGAACATGGCACTGGGAGAGGGACGTGATGAATATCTTTTACGTGGGACGGCATGAAATATGGTTGAGCTTCAAAAAATGTGACATCAGCAGAAACAAAGTATCGATTCGAAGATGGATCGAAACATTTATAACCTTTTTGAGTGCGGGAGTACCCCACAAACACACATTTGACTGCCCGAGGTGCTAATTTGTCCGTTCCTGGGCGACAATCATGAACAAAGCAGACACAACCAAAAACACGAGGTATAATTGAAAACAGAGGTTTTGATGGAAAAAGACATTGCAGAGGAATACGACCATGTAACACTGAAGAAGGCATGCGGTTAATAAGATGACAAGCAGTGAGAATCGCATCACCCCAAAGGTAACGCGGAACATGCATTTGAACCAAGATAGTGCGTGCAACATCTAACAAATGTCGATGTTTGCGTTCAGCTACTCCATTTTGTTGAGAAGTATACGGGCAAGTGGTTTGATGAAGGATACCATGTGCGGAACAAAATGAAGAAATATCAGTCTGCACGTATTCTAGTGCATTGTCGGTACGTAACACCTTAATAGAAACATCAAATTGATTTTTGATTTCATTATAAAATTGACGTAGTACATCAGGCACTTGACTCCTATCACGTAGAAGATAAACCCAGGTGACACGAGTAAAATCATCAATAAAATTAATAAAGTAACGGTATCCCTGGATAGATTTATATTTATATGGACCCCAAATGTCTGAATGTACTAACTCAAAAGGAGAAGTACTGCTGGTCTGAAAACGAGACGGAAAAGAAGAACGATGATGCTTTCCCAACTGACATGACTCGCAAGAATACTTAGAAAGTTGAACGGAATCCCCCAAAACACGGGAAAGATTATGAAAGGAAGGATGACCTAAACGTTGGTGCCATAAAATAGACGACGACATATGAGTAGTAGTTAAAGCTGACGAGGAAGAACCACCAAAATAATATAGACCATCGTGTTCAATACCCGAACCAATCGTCTTCCCACTCTGGAGATCCTGCAACACACAATGAGAAGGATAGAATGTAAGGGAACAATTGACACTTTTGGTGAGTTGACTCACAGAAATCAAATTGACAGGAAAATTGGGTATAAGGAGAACATCAGGTAGTGATATTGAGGATGTGAGAAAAGTAGTGCCAGAACCTTTAACAGGACAAGATTGTCCATTAGCAACAATAACATTTGACTGAGAAGAAGGGCCTATATGAGATAGGAAACGTGAAGAACCAGTCATATGAAAAGACGCACCGGAATCAAGAATCCAGGAACTATGAGGAGGCAATACGTCCTTTCCTGCATGCAAAGCTACAGGGATAGACGAGTCAGAAGAGTTACCCTGGTTGGCGGTTTCTGACACCACCGTTAATGAAGCATTTGGCGGTGTGCTGGTGACAGAGGTTGAAGCCGGGGTTTCAAGTGCTAGTGCCCAATCAGGTTTTCCAAACTTCCGCCAGCATTTCTCAGAAAAGTGCCCCACTCTGCCACAATGTACACAAGGTTGGCTAGAAAGGAAAGGTTGAGACCTTCCACGACCGCGTCCCCGACCACGACCACGGCCTCGTCCAACAGCAGATAATGCAGATGCTGAGTCAGGAGGATTAGATCCAGTGGAGATGCGTAGTGCTCGTGAGTAGGTTGTAGCCAAGGTTGGAATTGAGTCGCCTCCTAACACCGATCCACGAATTTGTGCAGCTATTTCAGGATTTACACCCGACAGAAACTTAGATACAGCCAGTCCTTCCCGATACTCTCGCAAAGTTTGAGCATTAAGAACAATCGGCTGATGAAGATCAAGCTCATCCAGTATTCCACGAAGGGCAGCATAAAACTCCGTGAGAGATTGGTCTCTCTGGTGAAGGGCAAACAATTGCTCGTACAATTCGTACACGCGAGAAATATTCTTCTCATGGCCATACATCTCCTTCAGTGACTCCCATATTTGTTTGGCAGAGGTTAAGAATACCACGCTTGGAGATATGATCTCATTCATACTGTTGAGTATCCATGTCATAACACAAGAATCTGCAACAATCCAATCTTCGTATGATTTATCATCAATTGCCGGTGGATCATCTGTGATATGTCGCAGTTTCCTCTGGGCAGTGAGAAAGAGACGAAACGATTGAGCCCACACCAAATAATTTCTACCATCCAACTTGATGGTGGTAGCCTTCAGATTTTGCATCATTAAATCCGAGGATTTTGCATCCGCCATTCCGAGGAATCGCAGATTGTTGGATAGCAAAAGCTGCCGGGGGGAGCAGGTAACACGGCAGGGGCAACAGATAACAAACACGGCAAGGGCAGCAGATAACAAGTACCTGGTAGGGGCAGCAGGCTAAAGAATCAGATCCCTAAGGCTCTGATACCATGAACAAAAGTATTTGGGAGAAAAAATATATTGATACTTCAATATTCACATATACAAGATATATATAGGGTAAATGTAAATATCTAAGTATGGTAAATAACTAACCTATGAACCTAACATTCTTTTTGTCTAGATACATTTCTACCATTATGTCTATATACATTCTAACAAAACTGAACAAAGAGTCTCTGATGTCTGGGGAAGATCACAATATTCTACGGGGAACACAATTACTGAAGGCGGGCAAGCTTGCTGCAACAGGTGACTTTGAATATTTACCTAGCTTCAGGATTATAATGTACCTGAAATTGATGATTTCTTTTCATATGATATGACAGTTGTAGAAGGTGACCCAATTCCTAAACTAAATGCAAAAGCAGTGCAAGTTTCAGTAGATGACTATGAATGTCTTCCTTC
Source organism: Melastoma dodecandrum (assembly GCA_029817715.1). Classification (NCBI taxonomy): domain Eukaryota; kingdom Viridiplantae; phylum Streptophyta; class Magnoliopsida; order Myrtales; family Melastomataceae; genus Melastoma; species Melastoma dodecandrum. Next base: position 48,986 of record JARUPY010000249.1, read on the forward strand.
TTACACGAGAAGTTTAGCATCATGGGGGTATGGAGACTGTTTACAGTGACCATGATGTGAATTGCGTGCTCTAGCAATTTGGAGAACCGTCGAGTAGATTGAAGTCAAGGATCAAGTACTCCATCTTTGACCTCTTTACTTTAATTTTTTTTTTTTTTTTTTATTTTCGTTTGACAGCTTGTTTCGTCTGATCAACTACAAGGTTCATTCTTTGTATTTTTGAGGGTTGCAAGTTTTTGTGTATAGGGAATCGGTGAGTGCCAAAGAATTGTGGTGCTAGTGCCTTAAAATATGTTAAGGCTATTAATAATTCTGTAATCTTGATAGCGTCTTCAATAGTATATAATTTGTCTGCTGTATTTTCAGCATTTTGAAGTGGTGGATATGTATATGCAACAGTTCAGAGGTGAGTGATGATTTGATTTACTGCAAATAAAAGTCCAGCAGTCTCTCCATACATTTGTTGTAACCTTGTAGGATTTGCACGCTGCTGTGGAGAGAAGATCAGCTTAAGCCTCAAGCAGAAAGAGAACAAGTACTTCTTGCCGGACGAAGTTTCTTCCTTAGATCTTGGTTAGTATATCTGTTCTCAGTGAATTCTGCATACAGGAACGATTAGGCAAAAGAATAAGCACTTCAAAAACAGTAGTCTGATTTAGCTGAGCACCCGGTCTGAACGATACTGGTCGAGTCCTGTCCCTGCATCAGATGAGAAACTAGATCGTGAATTGTGGCATCTAGTGCAATTTTCTTTTTGACCTTAGACTAATGTAGTGTGTTTATGATCAATACCAATGACCGGTGACGAGCTAGTTGGTTTCAGCATCATTGCTAGTATAATTAATTCAGAGCTGCTTACTTCTCTAGCTCCCATCCTCCCAATCTCATCCTGGGGTCGTAGTTTGTGGATAAACGGGTATTCATTCCCGAGTTTGCTAGAGTGCTTGGGCCGTAAAACACAAGGCTGCCTAATCCTTCTGCACTACTCCTGAGAAAATACACAACAGAGGGATTTACTTTTTGCAGCAAACGTGCAAGGTAATAAAACCAACAATGCTACAAGAAGCTACATAATTTGACATCACTTTTGCAAAACTAGATGCGAGTGTGCTATCTGAAATGTCTGAGTTCAACCAAAAACATTCAGCCAAATGTCTAGTACCAGTGAGTAAAAAGGAAACGGCAAGTTTGATACTCCAGCAAGGAAAGACAGCCTCGGAAAGAAACAAGAGCCGGTTGTTTCAAGAAATATGGGCTTGTCTCTTTTTTATTTTTAATCTTTTGTCTGAGAGTTGGTCTGGAAAATATGGACAGAACACGCAAATCAACAATTTGAAACACACAAATAGGAAGCCCCCCCGTTTCACAAATTAAAGTCTCGTGTCAGGCCCAAATCTCTTTCCGGATTCTCTGTTGAAATCACTTGAACTTGGAGAAAGTTCTTCATGGCTACTACTGGATGCAATAGGGTGGGTGACAAGGATGGACCTGCGTCTGGGTGGTTGATCTCTTCCCCCAAGCATAATCTCTGGGATATCTTTCCTGTCTTGGAAGCGTCTTGGATGAACCGTGGCCATGGCGGACTGAAATTATTGTGGCAACCTCGTCTGACATTGCAATGGATGTGTTTGTACCCTTCTAGCATTGTTATATGAACGTGGGTGCTTCAGTTGCAGCCCGCCGCTTTACATTAGTTGCATGATCTATGTTTCTTGATATCAAAGGATTCGTCAAGTATTTGGTTTTGGGTGAACTTTCAGCAATTGAGATTACTGCTCCGCTTATCGACCCCAAGTACCTCAAAACTTTAGGATCTGTTGTCTGCAGGGAGAGTTATGTTCTGAACCGATAAAATGGCAATGGACATTGAAGAATTACGATAGAACGAATTTTCTAATTCATCGATCCACAAAATTTACCGTATTTTACTGGTTGGAGTGAAAACAAATATTTACTAATCGTGCATTTTGTTTGTGACCAAAGATTAACAACAATCTCCGGGTTATATAACCAATACTGTAGTTCCCTCAAAGAAAAGCTGACAAATGCTGATGTTGCTCCCATGACTGTGTCACCCAGAAAGGCGGTGGCTCAATCTTGTCCGATCCCAATTCGCACAACTGACTGATGCGTTCAGACCCTATGTTGTACACCCCAATGTCGTGTCCGCCATACAGGTAATCCTCGTCCACCCGTTCCCAGTAGTCATCGGTGAAGTATATCGAGCCCCGTTCACATCCAGGGAACTTTGCAGCTGATACAGATGTTGATTCACTGCCTCCGATGAACAGGGCCTGGCCTCCAATGCCAATGTGGTCGGCCGCCACCCAATCCTGTGATTCTTTGTCCAGGATATAAACGTGAAACTGGAGAGTCCTGTACGGACAGACCAGGGGATGAGTGTCGGTGTCGATGAGCAGGTCAGCCTCCGTGACTGGTTCATTGTTCCCGTTCACGAATTCCCCGATGAGCCTCACAACAAGCAGGAGCGTGCCATCAGTTTCCACCAAGTAGTTATGGTTGGAGTAGAGTCCACCCATTGACTTCAAGAATTCTACCGATCTCTTTGGGAACGAGCATTCGATATCCATCAGTATCAGTGGCACTCTTGCTTTCACGTCCCATGCCCGGACGAACCCCTCACTCGAGAGGGCAAAGATTGTTCCAGAGCGGCATATCACATCGTGGTACGAGCGGCGACGCCCTCCCTCGGGGATCTCGTTCCATGAGCTGTCAGCAGGCCGAGCATACACGAGCCTCGAGTCATCCCCACAGATTGCCACAACCAAGAAATCGGTGCTCCCCCCAGGGAGAGGACTAGAAGTGGCGACAATGGCCTTGTGGATGAAGAACTCGCGCAGGTTCTCGACAGGGACAAGGGATGTGTGGTCGAAACGCCCCAGGGACCTGGTGCGGTAATGGGCATGAAGAGTACCATCGCGGCTGAAATAAGTGCCGAGGATGCAAGGGAAGGTGTCAAGGGGAGGAAGGGCAAGACGGGTGGCATCGAAGGGGTTGAGAAGAAAAGGGTTGCATTGGTGGTCGAGGAGGAGAAGGTAGCCACGGGAGGAACCAACACAACGGCCGTCGGGGAGGCGGTGGGAGAAGGAGAAGCGTCGACTCAACTGGAGGCTGAAGAAAGAGCAAGAAGAGTTGCCGGGGTGGGTTGGGGGAAGCATCATCAGTGGAGGAAGAAGCTCTCGCTCTCCTTCGGAGAGATCCATCGACGTCAACATGGGGAGAAACGATCTTTATTTCAGGGTGTGTTTATGAAGGTATATATAATAGTTTTATTAAGATATATTATTGCAGGAGAAAATATTGCGGGGAAGATTGTCGAATATATATTCTCATTGTAAAATATATCTGATATCACATGTTAAAAAAACGAATCTCAATTTGATATTATTTATGTATGTGTAAAAGAAAAATGATCAATAATGTTAAAATCGAATAGGAGGAATGGGCTGGAGGCCCAACTTTACAAAACCCTAATGGAAAGCCCCACCCACCCATACACGATGATACCCAAGTTCACTACACTCCTGCGTATGTCTGTCTGTCTTCCTTGAAATTCATTTTCTCCGCCTCAAACTCAACCCCAATCGTCCGTCAACCTTCCCCCCCTCCCCCTCCCTTTCCCGTGAGCGACACGATTTCCCGTTGGTAATATTCATGGTGGCTGCACAGTCTTCGATTTGTTTTCTTATTTTTTTTTTCTCTTTTATTAATTTTATCTGGATTTCGATGATGAATGGCTGTGATTGATCCGGTTTTATATTGAAATGTTTCGCCGATCCTCTGTGATTTGATTCGAAACAGTGAGTTCACTTACATTTTCTTGAATGTGTAAGTGACCGGCGACATGTCCAGTGGATTATTTCTTTTTATTTACATTTATGGAGAACGATCGCCTGAACTTTTGTTTAGCAGCTACTATTTTTTCTGGGTTTTTTTTCTTGTTTAATTTATGCTGTGCAGACAATGAGTGTTCTGAAAGTGTCAGTTTCTCCCTTTAGGTCAATAGAGCTTTGATATATACAAATGGGGTATGGTTCATGTGGGAAGGCGAGCTTGCAAGGTATGAGGGTAACTCCTTGGATCGATGACGAAGAAAGGGCAGTGCCCAGGAGACGAGGACGGGGGTATGCTGGGGACGACGATGAAGAAGCGGCCCTTAATGTCGAGAACTTGCACGAGATTTTGGATAACCTCTCCGTCCGAATGGACGCCATGGCAGAGAGATTTACGGCTCAATTTGACGACATGGCCCATCAAATCGAGCTGTGGCGCGATGAAGTCAAGCCCATTTGCTACATTGTCTGCGACTTCTTTGCCCAAAACCCTGATCTCGTCGTGGGGTCCATCGGAAGGACGACGCTGCAGAACATGATCATGGTCAAGGAAGACGATACGTGGTTAAGGTTGAATCCTCGGGGTGGAGAAGAGGGCGAGGCACCAGATATGGAGAGGGGAAGACAGGTGGAACAAGATGCAGTAGAAGCGCTGAATGTAGAGAACTTACAGCAAAGGGTTCACAACCTCTCGCTCCGAGCCAATGCCCTGGAAGGCCATCTCCGTGCACAACTGGATGGGCTGGATAGACAAATAAAGATACTCGGCCATGTTAAGCTGATCTGCAGGCATGTGAGCGACTTCATTTCCCAGAACCCTGGTTTCCTCCCACTGCTGAACAAATAACTCTGGCCGACTACCCTGCCCCTAGTGTTATACACACGGCATACCGGGACGGTGGAGCAAAGCATTAACAAATGTTTCACTTGTTTGAACTCAGTGGCACAAACTCTGGTCGGTTTGGGAGAATCGGGGTTTTAATTCTGCAGTTTTCATTCCCTTGTTTAGGGTCGACAATGTCGTTGCTCTGTTTGGAAGACGTTCTTCAATATGGTATCCAAGCAGGCAGTGTGGGCCCCACATGTGTGCATCTCTAACGTTGGATTTTTGCTTTCTTTTTATATGTAAAGGTACATTGCATGACTCATTAGGTCCTAATATATTTGATGACAAAGGGTCTCTCGATTACTTTAAGCCTGTCGGAGATGAGTTTTAAAGGATCTTGTGTTCTAAATAATAAAATTCACTACAATGATTATTTAATTATTTGAGTGCTATCTCTCTGTGTCTCTGCCTCCTCCAGATGGATTTTATCTGATTAATGTGGAACAGCTCCTTTTTTTGATAATTTGTTATTACCTCAATCCCCTCATATTACAAGAATGAGCTCAGATTCCTTGACAGGGAGCTGCTGCCGCACCTTTCCCAGCTTGCCGATGATGTCCTTCTGCGGTATGCCGGGAGAATCGAAGAATTATCCCTCATTATCGTGAACTTGCATCATCTCTCCTTCATTCATTGCGGCCTCATCAGGCTTATGAAATTTGAATGAACATCGACTGTGAGCCATGTCAGCAGCTTCGGAAAGATCTTCATCGAATGCTTGTTTTCCTCTCGGGCCCAGAGATCCACTGATTCTGACACGAGGAAGACAAATCTCGAGCAGCTCGAACTAGACGCAAATTGAGTAGAGGTCAATTTACAGACCATCGACTGATCGAAGAAGCCAAAACTTGAGACGGAGTCAGTCGAGCAGTGACCAAGTCGAGAAGATGAGAAGACGAGCATGACTCAACCACTGTATTTACTTCTTTGCATTTTGCCAGCATATGTTTGTAAGTAATCATTGGTTCAATGAAGGTCATGCTTAGCCTATATATTGCTGTTATACGGATAGATTTTCTTTCAGACATTTTTCTTCGCAGAGTGGATTCAAAGTGCGGACCAAGTTGAACATGTCAACTGGTAATAGCGTACCTGTATTATCCGCATTGTCCCTCTCGCCTTCGTGTTGTATCACAGTGGTGATTGTGTATTTGTGCGGACGTCTATTCTCATATTGTTGATCATGATGGTGTCTTTAAATCCGTTGATCATCGAGTCAATCCTTGAAACTTACTAGTGGGGTAATTTGTTTCCGGTAGGCATTCAATGCAACCTATAACGACCCGAACATTTATAAATCTGAATATGTAAATAAGACCCTTGAAAATGTTCGAACGTGTATTGCGAATGTGCATTTCCGACAAACTGTGTGTGTGTGTAGAGTGAGCTTGAGTGAATGAGATACGAACGTAGAAGTTCTCGGATGCTCTAGAATACATGTTTATAGAACCAATACGGGGACGACGCAAGATGAACAAGCACATGAATCGAAATTCCACAGTAGATAATGGAATATAGATACAACACTAGATCACACCCGCATTGGAAGGACGTTCGAAGTGGGAGGGTATAAGAGAGTTTTCTTCCTCCATCAACACCTTACATACACTTGAAGAAGGATAGGAAGGAGAAGACCTTGGTTACCATAAAATTCTATCCTCATTCCCACTTGTGTCACACATGGAATATAAAAGGAAGAAAAATAAAAGTTTAATCCCACCTCGATTTTGTCGAAGGGAAGGCGAAAAAGGACAGAAAATTAATCCCTTTGCACTTCATTCTCACGTCCGGAAGTATTAGGGAGAATGAGAGGTACTACTACCAAGACGGATTCTCAAGCGAAGTTGCCTCGAGACGAAGTCTTGCGAAGGAGCAGGGAACTGGTGGAGTTGGGCACGAACACAAGCACAAGGTACGACCCTCCCTTCCCTCTTCTCTTGTGTTCCTTAATGGCCATAAAATACTGCCGCCTTAGATGTATTATATATGTTGAAGTTGTTGATGTGTGTTCGGTGTTGTGTGGGTTGGTTGGAGGGAAATGGAAGTTCGACCCTTAGACTTGAGGGAGAATTCTCGACCCCTTATGGATTATGAATGGCCTGTTTCTCTTGGAGAATGAGGGTGACCACATTCGGACTCCGAATCTCGGTGAGGTGTCACTCCGGGTTGGAGGGGAGAGCCTCGGTCATTGTGTAAATTAGACTAATAAGTTGTTTTAATCGTTGGTAATGATTGATAGGTGAGTGTTATGGTATTTGTATATCCATGGGTGTTGGCCCAAAGATTACAGGGAGGGATGAGTTAATGTTAAGTCCAATTAAGGATTTTTTTAACGGTTTTAGCAATCCTTACGGCGGAGAAAATTATTGTAAAACAAAACATTTCGTTAAAGTTTATGTAATTACAGAACGCGTGGAATGGACTTCGAAATGAATTCGGAGAATACAATGTTTTTATAATGGTTTTACCAATTATGAATTCGGAAAACACAACGAATTCGGAGAATTCGGTAACTATGTCTACATCCATTACTAATACTTGGAAGTAGTGATTACAGCGTAGAAGATAAAACCTTCTGTCGTATAAGAAAACAATTTCTTTAACCACGGGGCGATAAAATTAACTTAACGAGTGCAAGAAATTCTCTTGCTGAGATTTGGTTGTGTTTAGGTTGAATCACAAGAACCCTGGTTGGAAGCTTCAGCCTTTTGTGACTCAGTAGCGGGCTGTCCTTTCTGTGGATCCGCGGTCAGGCTCAATGGCGCTATCCTCCAAGTGTTCGGACATCGTTTGATATGCTTTTCTTTTTGTATTTTTGATATAACCTGTAAAAACGTCTACATGAAGTTATCATTCTCTTACCGCTTGCGCCTACTACGGACTCCTTCTCCTAGACCTGTTGTACGCCGACTCGTCAGCCATCAACATGCTTCCAAGGTCCTGTTACACGAAACTTGACATTACAGACAGCTTTCCGGTCAAGTCCTTCAGATCCGCAGTCGCTGACGGCTACGGGGTGGCTTCACTAAGGTACATCGGTTGCAAACAACAATCAAACAAGATAACCAACTACAGAAGGTTGTCAGTCCCTGATCACTTACGGCTGCTACAGACTTCTTCTCTTCGACCAACTCTGTATGCCGACTCACTAAACCCTTCTCCCCAGGCCTTGTTGCACGCAGTCTGACATTACAGACAATGTTCCGATCGGGTCCTCCGATCCGTAACCACCAGCATCTCCGGAGCTGCTTCACCAACGTTTGACCTGCTGTAGTCACCAGAATGCTCACTTGGAGACTCTGTCCTGCATACTCAATACACACGTTAAAACACCATAATAACGCTGCAAGAGTGTCAAGACTTATCACCACAATAATTTCTAACAACAAAAATTATTTTTGTGTTTTCTCTTTTATAAACCAACTCCAAACTTACTGTTATTAAGGAAGTCTATTTTACTAAAAATAAAATGCGACCAGATGCGTCCTCATTCTGAATGAATCATTTGGTAACAATCTCTGAGTGATTTCATATCAATTAGATTCTCGAATCTCAAGATGACGCATTATAGAAGGTTGGGTTATATTCGGTCAACGGCCTTCTCTAGTTGGAAATAAATGATATTTCATTCTCAACCTGAAAAATCTTATCATTAGCTAGTGCATATATTCGTTGGGGACTATCAAATTTTGTGAAAATTGAATATTTTAATCCCACGATAGAGCACTAGAAAAGGTTCGGTCATGACAAACCAACAAACTTCTATTCATGGAAATAATAAATTATTTATTCCAAAATGAATTGATTCATTTCAGATTAGTTTGTCATTGTATCTTAACGTAGTTCATGTGAAAGTATGATTATTGGATGTTTCTTATTAACATTATCTCATCACATAACTTTAATAGGAAATATCAAAATTTAGCAATATAATTTCTGTAAATAGGAAAAATATATTATGTTTTACTTTTATATGGTTTGTCTTACCGGATAATAATTTAATATTAATTCAAATAATATTCTAAGGGTTATTCTTCATTTGAATTAATAAGATAATCACATCATTCGATCTAAAATAATCAATAAAGGATGTATAAAATATTTTTGTGATATATTTCCTTTACTATGAAGTATATCATTGTTATAGGATGTTACAACTTCTGTAAAGTCATAATAGATCCACCTGCTATACGACTCATCATCAAAACCATATTAATAATGGATAAGATATGCTCATGGTCGTAGTCCTAATAAAGAAGGATGTGAGAATGAGATGGCCGGATGAGGAGTGCTCTCCTTGGTAATATGTTAATAAGTAACCTCGTGGAAGGTGTGGTGAAGTAATTGTTGTTACATGTGGAGAGGACATGTGACATGAGTTTGAGGGTGGCTGAATGAAGGTAGCTGTGGGCGGGGGTATTGTATGATTTGCTCAACATTTCTTGAAAGTACAAATCTGTTACATTGGTGGCATCGTCGGTCTTTTGGCATAGTATGAAGTGTGTCACTTTTTTGAGTTGATCGACCACTGCCATGATTGAATCTCTTATCCTTTGCGTTATTAGCAATCCTAGTATGACATCCATTCTCACGTGCTCCCATGGTTAGTCAGGTACTAGTAGTGGGTTATACAAACTTTGGGACTGTACTCGACTCTTCAACTGATAAATGACACATCTCAAGATGAGGCTTTGAACCCGTCTTTCCATTCGAGGCAAGTGTCATGCGATCCACCTTCCATAAATTCTCGAATGAGTAGCTCTCGAGTTGAGCTTCTGTGAATTGAAAGCTTGGAGTCTAGAGGGAGTGCAAGGTCGTGTCCTTCTTATTCTAGGAATGACAAGGTTACGTTCTTCAAATCTCGAGGACACGTATGCTTGTAAACAGTAAAAACAAAAAGAAAACGTCAATTTTTTTAAATAAAAGAATAACTTAAAAAAAAAAAAGAGAACTAGACTCGAGTTGTCTCCCTAGAATAACTTGATTTATAGTTATCGACTTGACTGTTTGATCGAATTAAGCTTCTTTTAGAAAAGCAGAAGCAACTTCTCGATCGAAGCTTCCTTGATAATGGATTTGTCATTGTCCAGTCACTTTGAATACTCTCCCAAAACACTCTTTTAATACCGCAACCGCACCATGTGGAAATACTTAAGCAACTCGAAATGGCCCCACCATCGCGATTTCAGCTTCCCAGGGTATTGAATAACAAAAGAATTGGTATATCAATACTGATTCTAGACAGGCGGATCTAATTTTAACAGTCGGGAACAATCACTTAACCCCTAAATTCACGGAACAATTCTAATCCTCCACGAAAAGTAAGAAATTCTGCATACCCCTGATTTAGCGCCAAAGAATTTCCCGCCGCTACCATATGGTACTAATAGGCCTGACTCGAAGTGTCTGGGGAGGATCTTACCGTCATGCCATTTTTTTTCATGTACTTATGTACTTTTCATACGCTTGCAGATGAAATTCATCGAGTTCATTCAATTGACGAAGTTGTCTTACACCAGGCTTCTTCAAATCAAAAATCAATTTCTTCAAAGCTCAGTACACCTTGTGTTCAAATTTCATCGGAAGATGGCATGCCTTACCAAACACCAGCCTATATGGCGACATTCTGATTGGATTTTTTATACCTATCTTATACGCCCGCAATGCATCATCCAACTTCATTGACCAATAGTTATTAAAAAAAACTTCATTGACCAATCTTTTCTCGTTGGACAGGCCGTTTTCTCTAGTATACGCTTGATTTCTTTGTTAGTGACTTTGACTTGTCCGCTTGTCTATGGATGATATGTTGTTGCTATTTTGTGCTTGATACCATACTTCCTGAGTGTGTCAAATTGTGTAAATATATGTTTCTTCAAAACTTTATACACAACTTTAGAATCATTAGTGGGTAAAGCTATTGCTTCCACCCACTTAGAAACATTATCAATAGCCATTAGGATATACTTGAATGATAGAATGAAAGGACCCATGAAATCAAAACACCAAACATCGAATAGCTCAACCTCAAGGATTCTTTGCAATGGCATCTCATGTCTCTTGGAGATGCTTCCTACACGCTGACACCTGTCGTAAGATGCAACAAATTTATATGAATCTTCAAAAAGAGTGAACCAATAAAACTAGGATTGTAGGACTTTAGCCGTCATTCGATCTCCTACCAGGATATATAATGAGAAAGATAGAAAAACATTAACGTAAAAGTTTATAGTTTAGGACAAAGAAAATAAAGATTTCTTCGAGAAAGATATTCTTGTCTCAACAATTTTATTAGTATGACCAATGCGTTTATGGCGAGTTCTTTCGTCCAATAATGTTATTCGATATTTGTTGTATTTTTTAGGATATGTTATTAAAATCTAAAATTCGTTTTCGAATGGTATAAATCAAAATATTGTCATTACTGATATTGATAGAAGAAGAGAATGAAGTGATTGAAGTTCATGCATATGCACAAAGATGAGCTAATATGTCGAAAATATAAACTAGACTTAATCATTTTAGTATTTTATTCCGTAGAAAATAATTACAAAAGTATTCATACAGTAAACTCGAGTTTTCATACTCACTTTTAGTCGACATGCTCTTAAATTTGGAAAAATAATTATTTTTTTGTTTTTTAAAGAAGGGGTGCGTAGCATACATTGGCAATCGACAAAAGAGAAGAAAATAAGCCGTCATGATATTTTTATTAAAATTTAGCAAGAAAGTGTGTTACTAGTAATTAGAGATATGCCAGCCTTTATAATATACGAGTAAATAAATAGGGAGTGTGTCACATATTTCCTCATCCAGCTCTTTTGCTTCATTTCTCAACCAATTCAATGTGACGATTTATACATAAACATATGAAAGGGTCATGTTTTCTTCGCACATACAAGAAATCACAAATCATCACAATAAAAACCATAATAACCACATAAGAAAGCAAAAAGGAAAAAGAAAAATTCAATAATCAACGTTAATTTAAGTTTGAGTTTTTCAAAGAAACTACAAACTGTGATTGGATATTATTACTAGATGGGCGGCGATGAAATCGGTTAACTTATCATTTTCATTGCTCAAATCATCTATATTATTGGAAAAAGAGGGAGGAGTGTCTTTTATTTTCTTCTTAATCAAATTACCACTTCACCACAAAGGGATGGACAAAATCTCTGAAATTGTTTAGCCAAAATGTAGCATTTTTTGTAATTTTCTAAAAATAATTCTTATTTGTAAAAAATAAATCATGATGGGTTACATAAGAAAACATAGAAATACGATGTAGTTTTATTTTATATTTTGTAGAAAATACCAGAAAGATAACTTTTCGAATAAATCAAATGATTGGAAAGGTTCTCAAAATTCCAAATTTGAACTCCATTCATTTTCGGTTGCAATTCCTCTCCCTACATGCCCACAAATCCTTAGTTTTCATGACTTTCTATGACTTGGTACCAATAAACAAATTCAACTCTACACAAGGTTGAAGCTTCCGCCTACGAAGAATATGAAGTGAATTTATCATGTCCTAGGTATGTATGTGCGCCGGCATACCATGAGTGATTTTTTATGTCTTGTTCGGTGTGTACGAGGAGTGTGGATTCGCTCACTGTTCCCTGTCATCTTGTTGGTTCTCATAAATCATATCGACATCGAACTTGCCGTTAAGTGGATTGATAATACATTGCTTAATTATTCAAGTCAGGGAATTAGAACGTTTATAATATTGTTACAGCATAAATCGTTTTCAATGACCTTGGACAATATGTCCATGTTCACTAGAAATATTAGGAACCTCACAAGGCAAGACAAGCGTGTTTAAGGGATGACAAAATCGAGAATGTCTTTGAAAAGATCGAGGGAGACATTAGCATTTATACAGCTGTCCTAACTCTTTAGGCATCATATTTATAGGGGCAAAGCTTCAAAGATATAACATCAAATTGTTGTATCATAAATCGGTTCATGGACAATCATAAATCATATCGACATTGAACTTGTCGTTAAGTGGATTGCCAATACATTGCGTGATTATTCAAGTCAGGGAATTAGAACTTCTATAATATTTTTACAGCATAAATCGCCTTTAATGACTTTGGACAATATGTCCATATTCACTAGAAATATCAGTAACCTCACAAGGCAAGACAAGTGTGTTTAAGTGAGGACAAAATCGAGAATGCCTTTGGAAAGATCGAGGGAGACATTAGCATTTATACAACTGTCACTAACTCTTTAGTCTTCGTATTTATAGGGGCAAAGCTTCAAAAATATAACATCAAATTGTAGTATCATAAATCGGGTCATGGATGTACATCACAACATTGTTGTAGCAATCATAAGTGTTGTGATTTGTCTCAATATGAATGCAAATGTGATGGCTTACCCAAACATCACATATGTCACTCATTCATGTTTTGGTCACACTGATCCTCAAGGTGATTACCAACAAGCTCTTGATATTGCTATTCCTCGGGTAATTAGGCGAACCCCAAGATACGGCAACGACTACTACACCTGGGAGATTGTTAGAGATGCTCGAGCATACGCCCGTGGGGTTTGCAACTATAGGATTCCTGCACGAGATTGCAGAACTTGCTTACGGAGGGCGGATAGGAACTTGTATGATCGATGTGGCAATGCACGGAGAGCGTATATCAAACTCGGCGATTGTGAGTTGAAGTTCCAAGAACGACCTTTTGACAGGTTTGTTTTTGAGAGTTTTGAAATTTTATACCTTCATATATTTATTCATAGTTATTTTAACACATTTTACAAATGTTTTTAGCTAACCTTTCTTATGGTTTCAACAAAAAAAAAGGCCATATTCAAATTCTCATATAATAATATCATATGTTTCACATCTATAGTTAATTTTGTGTAACGAGTAAATAACATTCTTTGGACGATTTGAACAAAGTAAGTATCTCGATTAGTGTATATATATGTTGTGATATCTTTATTTAGGTTTTACATTCATGTACTCTTCTAAGAAAGTATTATTTTCTCTAAGGAGACATTCACATTTATGTAATAACATTTTTTGACATATTGCTATCTATTTTATTTGTTGTAGGATTCCTTGATATCACCGGAAAATGCCACCCCTCATTTTAATAAGTGTTCTTCGCCTTGTTGTAATATGAGCTATGCTACCGGTTGTTTTCATCTAGCTACAAACTATGTCGAAATCCAAGTTTTAGTAAAAATATGAACTATAGTCCATCAGATTGGTCCGGTCTTTCGGGGAAGAATGGGCAACTCCATGCCTCCCTACCATCATTAGTAGAGATGAATGATGCATATTGTTGATCATGTTATTTTTTGTGTGTTTTAAGCATGATTTCTTGGTTTAGAAAAGACATGACAGTAGATTGGAAAAGAAAACACAATGGTAATTGAATTTTAACATTCGTAATTTGGATTTAATATTAGAATGGAATTTGCAATTTATGTTAATAATAATTCCAAACAAGACAAAAGAGAGAAAGACAAATACAAACTTATTTAGGTAATTTATTAAAGTAGAAAAGCTTTCCCATGTCCCAAACTTTTAAGTGGAATGTGTTTTCCAACCTTGAGGGAAATGAAATTCCACGAAGGAATTCATAGAACAAATCTAAGTAATTAAAATATTGTAATATCGTTATGACATGTATGTTTTAGCAAGAACTATCACTTTTAATGAGCTTGGACCATTTCTTGATGCTCACGAGGAGGATTCCCGATCTCAGAAACTGCAACATGTTTGTGTATGGATGGACAAATAAAGAATACCTTAGCAAAGACCTCAGTTTTTTCATTAATTTAATTATTGTTTACACATTTTTTTCATTAGATACATTTCTTGTTAAATTTGCTCACTTTGATGGTGACAAACAAAATTCCATAAAATTTGTTGTTCAAATAATAAATTTAATTTTGAAACATAACTAGCCATGAATTAAAACTGAAATTGAATTAAAAAAAGTAATAAAAAAATAAAAATAATAATAATAAATTAGTATTTCGGCCAAAATTACACTTTCTACAACTAATAGAAACCATTAACGAAAAGTTAGGATTATGTGATTTACAAAACCTTGGTTTATAGGAGAACCTGAAATAAATTGCTTTAGACATTACTTGATTTGTTAGTATACTGTCTACTACATTCCTGAGAGGTTTCTATACCAGTAGAAGGTTGTTGTAGAATCTTAAGGTTTTTGTACACAATCCTCAATAAGTTTGATTAATCGAAGTGTAATAAGGTCTACTCGAAAAACTAAAAGGTATTTGTAGTAGCACAAGGTTGGTACAGAACCAGGTTTCTGCACTCAAGTATCAATGGTTTGATTAGTCGAAGCGTGACAAGATCTACTCCAAAATCTAAAAGATATTTGTTATAGTAGAAGGTTGATGTAGAATCATGAAGGTTTCTGCACTGTTAAGTAGTGATTAGCCTAAGCTTAATCTATGTGATCAACTCCAGAACCTAATAACTTACCATATCTATAAGAGCGTGGTGCCGAACTTTGGAGGTTTTTGCTAGATGAATTACTACGTCCGTTTTCCTTCTGCTAATGGTTTTTACTGAATGAACGAAGACTGATTAGTATAGAATGTAAATGAAACATAGAGGTTTATAGTGGTTCGACAAATAGCATATGTTTACTTTTCACCCTTATAGGATGAATATCACTATCGAACATTATAGAGACATCACAAGATATAAAGGCTCTTCTACAAGTACAAAAATAATGTTAGAAGGCATAAAACTCTCTTGAAGAAAGTAGCAGATAACACAAAAGCTTTTTCACAAACAGTAACCTAAATAAGTTGTGTAGAGAGACTTGTCACTAACTCTAGAATTTCTATGGTTGAGGTTTTGTATTACAAACAATAAGTAGCTCCACAATTTCTCTGGTTGGGTTTTTGCACTACGAATAATGACTAACTCCATATGCTCTATGGTTGAGGTTCTACACTACGAATAGGGACTAACTCCACAAGTCATGTGGTTGAGTGTCGGATGGTTCACTAAGGCAGCGTCATGCTTGCTCGACTCCTCAGCAAGAGTGTTGCTCATGGCCTCGCCACTTGCTCCACGAAATACTACGAACAATAACTAACTCTAGGAGGCCCCTTGGTTGGGTGTCGGACATTTCCCTCCGACAATTCTCTATCTACTAAGCATCTCATTGAGACTTATGTACAAAACAACATGCCGATAATGGAACGTGTTGATGTTAGTATCATCTTGCGTTGCTCCCGAGATGGCTCTTCTCTTGCACAATGCTTGCCAACACATATACACCCCGACTTATGTCACGTTTGATGCACGTCTGTCACGCCTCCTGCAGTGCTGTTAAGTCCCTGAAGCCTTTGAATACCTAACACTCCTTGTCCCCATGACATCAACCTTCTATAGCTGGGATGCTCAACATTAACCTAACTCTCACTCACAAAAATACAACTCAAGAGTTCCTCATAATGTTTTATTTTTGTTTCGTATTCTTTTGTTAATAAAAATCCTAAAGCTTATAAAATTACAAGAAAACGTACATACAAAAAGTTAACTGATGTTGCAAAATTATATAAAATGAGTAACATAATGTCGTCAAATAATAAGTGTCTTCATTGTGTGAGACATGCTTCGTATTAATTAGGACCAACCATGCTTAATGTCATGATTGCGTTTACAATCCTTAGAGATAGGCCTGACAAAAAGTTTTGACCAACATTCTTTGTTAGCTTTCTACATACAATCGCACTTTGGTCGAGTGGACGTAATCAAGTACAAGAAAAAAGATAGATTGATCGCTATTCCTCCCAAGTCCATCTACAAAAAGATACTTTCCATATTGAGATTGAGTTGTCCCCTTAATGAGAGTGGCTTGACTCTCTTGGAAATAAATCATCAATCAAATTATTCTAAGTCACTATGATTTGTGTAATATACAAAAGAATTTCCCAATTAATCAAATATTTAATCAAGTAATTTATGATAATGGAACGAAATCAAGCATACCGGTGTATGCTAATCTTCTGCAAGGAGCTTAATTTATACATAGTAGAAAATTACCTTTTATTTAATCATCATCAAAACCATACTAACAAATTCTTGAAAATATTTAGGTAGTGATGATTGAAACTAATAAAGACAATTTCAGGGATAAAGTTGGATAGTGGACTTTTTTTATTTAAATAAAATTGAATTTGATATTATTTATTGATATTTAACCATTTAAGTTATCTTTTCCATGTATTGTATTCTCGTTTAGTGTTCAACTAAACATACAACTCGCATCTTCTCCAAATAAAATATTTTATGGGCAAGTACAATATTGTAATACAAGTGCAAAATAGTTTCTTCTTGTGCTTAAATGAAAATAAATATATACCTATATTCAATATAAACATAAAAAGTTAAAAAACTACAATTTCAAAAATATATATATAGTAACTTATGTATATTAAAAATATACATAATTTAATTTTACTTATGTCCATTAACTAGGAATCTCCTCATAATAACCAAACATCAAGTAGTTGTGATAAATATTTTAAACATTATTTTGACAATAAAAAATTAGTCATCAATTAAATTATATTGTGACAAAATCTCTTGTATTTATGATGAGAATCTGTCATATACAAAATGTAATTTTTCCCTAATGTTAAAACGATTTTGAGAATCGATAAGAATAAAATGATGAAGAGTATCCACATGAAAGAATTAAAATTCTTCCTCAGGTTGTGTGGTATCCAACTATGAAATATTGATAATTAACAAATTGTCGTGTTGGTCCCGATCAATAACATGGAAATTTTAAATACATAATTTCTTTCATTAATGTAAAAAGAGAAAAAAAAACTTTTAAAACTACGTCCACAGTGAAGAAGTGTCTGTAGAGATTGAGCGTAGTTCTCCTTTATCCTTTGATAACATAGAAACCACAAATTGAGGATACCCAACTTCCCAATGGCCTGTTGAGTAGTATAAAGAAAGGATTAAACCAGATAAGAGAAAGGAAATATTTTTCTTTTTCTATTTTTTGTTTTAAATGTTTGGGATTATATGTGAAAAGATTGGATATTAAAGGGCATGGTGCAAAGAGAACGTGATGCTATATATTGCCGACAATCTTCTGCAGAATAATCAAACCTTCTTCAGAGTTACTTCATCTACTAAGGTTGGATATTGAGTGGAGTATTTGTGTTTTACTATGAAATGCCATTCTCGTACTGAATCCCTCTTTATCTAGAATGGATACACACTCTTTTATTTATATGAAAGAGCAGAACAATCTAGTCTAGACTACAAAAGGTGTCATAATATGCTTAACCTATCACATAGGAAATAAGATCTTATTAAATGCATACATTCATAAGGTGGTTCATGCATCAATCTTCAAGGAGGGTTCATGAATATTTATTCCTTAGATGGTCAACCTTCTTAAATATTTTTGGAATCACAACGCAACAAATGAGACAACAAGATAAGTTGTATGGCTCAGAAGGTTACTCCTTAAGCTACAACAAAAGGTGGACGAGCCTATAACAATCTTCTGTGACAACAAATCTGCAATTGTGATGACCAAGAAGCCAGTTTTTCATGCAAGGTCGAGGCTGATAGTGCTTCATCATCATTTCATTAGAGAGATGGTTTCACATTCTCCTAGAGTTCATTAGGAATAAGATCAAACTGCTAATGTTCTGACTAAGATGATGTCTTTCGAGAAGTTCGAGACTCTTAAAGACTTTGTGGAGATCACAAATTAGAAGGGGATGTTGAAAAATGTAATTGTACTCAACTTCTACATATAAGAGAGCAATAATGTTTTGCTTCTTTGAACTCCATGAAATAAGCTTTTTTTCCTATATATAGCAAGTATCAATATGTGCTTATGCGATCATCCAAGCTTTTTCCCCAATTACTGTCAACATGATCCATCAGATCAATATTTTATCTTTTTGTATACTTTAGTCCAACTTTTGTGTGCGTTTGAGGTGGCATAATACCCTTTTCTATTGTAATGAAATGAGTTCTATTGAGGTTGCTTATGAATCTTAACAACAGGCGTGAGTATGAGTGAGATAGATAAGAGAACTAACAAGGCTTCTATCTTCGACTCAAAGCCTTCTACATAATTTCTTTCTATAACTTTTTATTAAGTGAAATTAGAGTAGAAATTGGATTTGCATTCTTCATACGAGACATCTTAAAAAATTGTTGTGTACATCTTTTGAGAAATGAAAATCTCTCATTTATTCTACTTCACTTCAAATATGAGAAAATATTTCATCAAATGAAGATATGTCATCTTGAGCTCTTCTATCATGGCTTCTTTGAACTTCTGTTGGTGTTGGTGTATATCAAATCATCCACATAGAGACATGCTATTAGAAAATCGATACCAACCTTTTTATGTATAGCAAATGTTCCACCGAGCAGCTTTTTAGAGAATCCGTTCTTATATAGGTAGGAATCAATTATACAATTTCATGCTCTTGGTGCTTACTTCAGACCATATGGAGCCTTATGAAGTCTGTAGAGTTTGTCGTATGTGCTTTTCATCATGATCCTTATGGTTGCTCAACATATACTTTTTCTTCTAGTACTCTATTCGGAAATGTTAACTCGACATCAAGCTTAAATACATTAAGCTTTTTATATGATACAATGGCTAGAACAGCATGGATAATCTCCATCCTTGCTACATGAGCAAAGGTTTCTGGAAAATCGACATATAAAACATGGACTTCCAAAGGCATGAAAATAGAAAATATTCGGTATTTCCCCTTATATAGTTGATAGGGAGTTTTCTCTCATTTGAGTCATAGTAGTACCGTATAAGAAATATAGCACGTTGTATTAACAGCTTCTGTTCAAAGGTTTTGTGGAACATTGCTCTCACAAATGATGGTTCTTGTCATGCCTGTAAGAGTTCATTTTTTCCTTTCTGCTACTCCATTCTGTTGAGGAGATCGATACTATGTTCATCACAGAAGGTAGTAAAATCATGGTTTTCAAACTCTGTACCATGATCCGTTCGTATAGCTCTTTCACAGAAGATCTATTTTCTTTCTGTAATTGCCTAGCAAGCTTTATGAAATATTCAAAAGCATCGCTTTTATGAGTCAAAAACTTGACCCAGTTGTATTTACAGTAGTCATCCACTAATACTAGATAATATCTTCTACCACCAATACTTTGAACTCTTGTAGGACAAAATAGATCCATATGTAGAAGTTTCAAGGGTTGAGTAGTAGAAATCTCATTCTTAGACTTGAATGAAGATTTAGTTTGCTTACCAAGTAAAGAAGCTTAATAGAAGTTGTCTTGCTCGAATTTGATATAAGGCAAGCCTTTTACCAATTATTTTCTAGCAAGCTTGGATAGCAATTGAAGGTTGGAATGTCTTAACCTTCTATGTCAAGATGAGTTTCGTCTTTAACAGACAGAAGACAGCTTTTTTAGCACAGAAGCTCTCATGTGTTAATGTGTAGATGTTCATTTTCCGACTTCCAATGAAGGAACTTTATTGTTTAGGATACCATAATATTTATCTTGATCAAAGTTTATAGTATAGCCTTTGTCATAAAGCTGGCTAATGCTTAGCAGGTTATGTTTCAGTTCTGTTACCAACAGAACCTCTTGTATAACCATAGAATCACGACTTCCAATAGTTCCTGTTCAGATGACAGAGCCTTTTCTATTTTCACCGAATTTAACAGAACCTCCGTTCTGTAAAATCAGCTTAGAAAATTTGGATGGATCTCCGGTCATGTGTCTTGAGCAGCCACTGTCCATATACCATTCACTTTCTGTAGCATCTGTTCGAAGACATAACTGACTTTTTTATAGAGTTTTGAGTTTCTGTGTGAGTAGTTATGCACATTAGTGCTTGATCTTCCTCATCATCAGAATCCCCAAGCAATCATAACTTTCTTGGGTTTGGTTTGTATAGAAGATTTTTCTTGAAAAGTTTATTTGAAAGTGCTTTCTAAATAACGTAATTCTTTGTAGAAGGTTAGATAGAAACTGCAAAAAATAACAAAATAGTTTCCTTGATTAGGAAAAATATTTTATTTTTGACTTTCAAACATTTGTCTCACTAGATAAGTATTTACTATTAATTCAAATAATATTCCAAAGAATATTCCTCATTTGAATTAATAAAATAATTGAGATAATCAACAATTAATTAATTATTAAAATATCTAATTATGTAAATATTTTCTAATCACGTCATTTGATCTGAAATGATCATTGGAGGAAATAGAAAATATTCTCATGATATTTTTCCTTTATTAAGAAGCATATTAGCGTTATAGGATGTTACAAATTCTGTAAAGTCATTCAGGTCAAACATGTTGTGTGACACATCATCAAAACTATATCAACAAGATGAATGTCATTAACTCTAACCCTATATGTAATTAAGGCACGATTTTGAGAAAGCACATAGTATATCAATTCATGGATTTAAGCAATAAAGTCATTGAAGCGATCACTGTCATCGTTATATGTCTCAAGATGAATGAGAAGGTAATTGCTGACTCGAATACTCGCTACGTAACTCATCATTGTAATGGTAACACTGATCCTCCGGGGAACTACCAAGAAGCTATTGATATTGTTATTCCTCAGGTCATTGAAAACACTTCAAGGTTCGGCTATGACTATTACACGTGGGATATAGTAGGAAATGAAAGTGCATATGCGCGTGGTATTTCAATCACAAGATCTTTCCCGATGATTGCAGGATCTGCTTAAGAAAGGCGGACAAGGAAGTGTACGATCGTTGCCACTACCCCGAGAGAGCCTATATGGAACTTGTCGAAATTCTAAAATTTTGTTATTTGCAATTCATAGAGTTTTGGTTGTTTTTATGCATAAGCTTTTACCAACCCTTCGATAGATTATTTATAATTGGGATTGTATAATTCTCACACCTAATAAGATATGAATATGAAGCATGTATGTATTTGACGAAATTTTCCCAATGATTTATTATTCGTAGGATGCAGTGATCTCTCCAAATGAAGAATGTTGCTTTGCCTTTGAATAAACGATTTCTTTCGTAAGCAGAAAAAGTTTTCCTTTTTGCTTTTTCTTGATCGAAGAGATTCGATATCAGTTGAGATATAATTCTTGGCATAAACATTGTATCAACTATAAATTATTTTCATGTATGGATGATTGTGCCGGTTATCCATTCACCAGATGGTCCGTCTTATATACATAAAAGTTGTTAGTATGGTTTTGATGATGTCATACAGAAGGTAAGCTTCTGCTATGTAGAAGATAAGCTTCTACTACTCTGCAGAAGGTTAACCTACAGGGACATTCTGATTCATAGCTTCTGTCACCTAATCATTACCATAAATATCTAAATTAATCATCTGATTATTTAAGTATGTTCATATGGTACTTTATATTAATTAAAATGATAAATCATTTTAGTTACGATTTATTTTTATGTGAGCTGATCTACTCTCTTTAAGGGAAGAAATCACTCTATATATGGAAAGTAGTGATGCAAGATTCTGCTGATTGATCTGGAATTATCAAGGGTCAATTAGTCATTCTCTTGCATCTAAACAAGTCCATATTCTTTATGAATCATGGCAAAGGACAACCCATATGAATATGGATGCTTTCCACACGTGTCTGTATCTAGAAGGTCTGCCAATCAATTTTTGAAAACCAAGTTTATCTAATTTCCATTTACAGAAGCCTAATTGATCTTACCTGTTTGAATATTTTACAAGCCCTATCCCTTAAGATCGTGAACACAATCATGACCAGATGACGTGACTGATCATCAAGTGATATGGAGCATCCTTCCCAACAAGTGAATGTTTTATTTGGCTGATATTTTGTTTCCATATTTTGCAGAGACTTCCGTTAGCCACTGTACTTTCTATAAATATGTCATTTGTAGTTTGTATAAGATATGATCAATTGTTAGATAAAACAGTGGAGAACTTACGTGTAGAGTGAGTGTATTGTAATCTGAGAGACTTGTGAGTTTTCGTTCTCTTTAGGGTTGAGCATTCAGTTGCAGAAGGCCGGTGCCTAGGGTACAAGTTAGACCGGGCATGAGTGAGGCTGCGAAGGATCTGGCTGCACTGTGGCGTGGCGGATGTGCATCAGGCTTAGGGAGAAGTCGGGGTGTATACGTGCCAGGGCAGTGAGCATAAGAAGGGCCGCGTGTAGGAGATTTACAATGAGGCACTCACATTTGTGTTTCTGAAGAACGGAAGTACCTGCTGCAGGCATTGGAGAAGCCCCACGGGTGTTGTCTGCTTTTGGAAGTCTTGGTGAGGAGTCAAGCATCGGGGAACAGGAGCCAAGCAGGTCGTGGAACCGCTGGAGGGAAAATTCACCATCGGATAGAGGGGTCGTCTGCCTGCATAGGGCCGCTATGTGCTTGCGTGGAGCTGCCACGTTCTATAGAACCCCAACCACAGGGATTGTGGAGTTGGTCACTATATTCAGTGCAGAACCTCAACCAGAGAGTTTCTGGAATTAGTCATATATCTATGTGCACGACCCCAAGGGTTACTGATCATAACCCATTGGGTTTCTATCAGTAGAAAAGCCGAAGAGCTATCTGCATCACTTTCTACACTATAGATGTGTCCTAGTACCTTCTATTAGTACATCCTTTGTGGAAAAATCGAAGGGCTATCTACAATACCCTCTGCAGGAGTGTTTTATTTCTTCTGTCAATCTTGTATTCGCTATAAGTGTTCAACAGTGAATTCCATCCTATATGGGTGAAGAGTGGAGTAGGTAATTGCCGAACCACTATAAACCTTCCTTGTTTCATTTACTTTCTGCAAAAACGGAAAAACACATTAACAGACACAACGTAAATATTTGAGCGGAGACTTCAAAGGTCATGCATCAAACATTGTACACTACAGAAACCAATCAAGTTCTGGAGTTGTTTTCCAACAATCTAGTTTTTGCAGATTATTTCCTGGTAGTGCATAAACCTACAAGATTCTGTGACAACCTTTTGTTACTACAAGTGTCTTCCAGATTTTGGAGTAGACATTGTTGACCAAATTTAAGGTGGTCAGATCTGTAGAACCTTGATAGTAGAAGCATCAACCTTCTGCTACTGCAAAAACCTTCTCAGGATTGCATAATCATATCTTAGATCAGACTATGGCTAGTCATTCTCTCATTAAGCAGTTCCCTTATGTACAAAACCCTTGTTGTGTACAAGGGTTCTGTAACCTTCTAGTGATGGGTTCTATTATATGTAAAAAGGCTAAAAAGGCTATTACAATAATTCACCCCCTCTTACTGCCATTATTTCACCTATAGAAGTTATTAAATCAAAGAAGATTTAACATGAAATTAAAGTTGTTAGAAGATTATTGAACAAAGTTCATCTAAATTTATTATATACGAATCAATTCACAAAAAGATCTAATAAATCACAAAAATAAAATTATTTATGCAATAACATCCAAATATGTGTAGGCCCCGGCTTAATAATAACTCGAGTCTAACCAAATCGTGAAGATAGTGATATTGGTGACACGCATTAGTGTCATCTGAATTGTATCAAACCGAATTCAATTCGCAAAAGCAAGTTAACAAAATTACAACTTTAGGTTGAGACACATTACAACCTCCTTGATCCATTCAATTACAATATTTCTTTTTTATGGACACACTTTTTGCATTAGTTGTTCTAGATACAAATTTTAATTTAACTTTTATCATTTTATTTTACTTTATAAAATTCATGCTGTAATCAATTACTAATTTAAATTTTTATGTGTCACGCTATACAAGAAAATGCAAGATAGCTCATTAAAGATTGTGTGATCATTTTGGTTATGCTTTTATACATCTTCAGGGTTTATTAATGACAAGGTTTGAACAACATAAGTTATAGTTGACATAAGCTCTTAATCGAAGGGCCGTCACATCTTTTTATTAAGAGGTGCTACCTTTTTCCACTTGCCTTAATCCTAACAAACACGTTCCATCGGGCGTCGGCATGTTAGAGAAGGAAAGACCATTGCCACTGCCAATTTTCTATGTTATTTGCAAATCTCGTCAACAATAAATTGGAATTATAATATGAAAAGGTCAAATGGTTAATAATCCGAACTTTTGTCATATGTCAAAGCCGTGTACATATCTCCATTTTTCGTAATTTTTCATGTCCTAATTTCAATTATTGAAATCTTGGATGTATTGATTTTTTACGGGTCAAGAACGACCTTAGAATCGAATACAAGTTATGTATTCGTCAATGGGTACGTACGGTCGATGTTTCGCTGGTACATGGAAAATATTATTGGTATTGGTGGTTGATTTGATAACCATATTTTTATTTGTGTGGAATAATTTTGACTTGACTTGGATGGTTTTGCTTATTCGGATTGTTTTTGGGATAAGGTTTAATGATATAAATAACCCAAAAAGCAAACGAATACGAGAGTTCCTACGCACCCGTGGGTGAGCAAAAATTTCGGAATTCTAAATACCGAATCGATTTTTCGACATTTCTTTATTTAGAAATTGATATTTGGTGTTTGGTATTCGGTTCGGTTTTATATTTCGATTAAAATTCGATTTTCAGTTAGGTTTTAGTACTTTTATAAAAAAGAATTTGATATTTCAAATATACCCAAAGGATTATTGGACTTGGACTTGTTTGGATTTTTAGCCCATTTGCTCATAGACCAGTCCACGAGATGTCCTTGCCAGCCCTATGCACTTCTTCTCCCTCTCCTCCTCTGTTTCCTCTTCCCTATGGGTGAAAACGAGCCGAGTCGAGACTGAATATTTTCAGGCTCGACCTTGGCTCGATTAGGAAAAGTTTGAGCTCGAGCTCGGCTTGAACTCGATCGAGCTCAAATAATTGAAGCTCGAACTCGACTCGATCCCATCATGGAGAGCTCGAGCTCGGGTCGAAAGGCTCGAATGTAGACTCGAATTTATTAATTTATTATTTTTTATTTTTAAATTATTAATATTTATTATAAAAAATTAGGCTCGCGAGCGGTTTGCAAACCATCGAGCTGTAAGTGTTTTAGCTCAAGCTCAGCTCGTTTCGTTCACGAGCCGACTCAAGTTCGGCTCGAGCTCGGTCAAAATCGAGCTCGAACCGAATTTTGACCGAGCTAGTTCGCGAGCGGCTCACGAATGGCTCGGTTCGTTTTTACCCCTACTTTTCCCACCACCCGGTCGGGGGATGATCTCGTCCTCGGCGGAGCTGGCAGCATTGCTTCCTTCGAGTTTGAGTTCTCGTCTCGGGCTGGGTCGCCAGGTCATGATGCCGCATGCGCTATGATCTCTGCCGACGAGCTTTTCCTCAACGGCCAGATCCGGCCCATGAAGCTGTCCACCCATCTCCAGAGGCCCCAGGTCCTGGCTCCCTTGGTGGATCTCGCAAACAAGGACGAAGAGGACGGGGATGGCGAGGGAGATTTTAGCAGGAGGGGAAGGAGTTCAGGACGTTGAAGAACAAGTCGTTGAGGAGGAGAACGAGGTCGATGTCGCCGTCAATGAGGTAGGGTTCTGTCCTATGAGGTAGTGCCGTCAATGTCGGCTTCGTCCTCCAGGTCGTCGTCGGCCGGGAGGAGATCCAAGATGTGGGTGTTCCTCAAGGACTTCTTGAGGAGCAAGAGCGAAGGGAGCAGCAACAACAAGTTATGGGCGACCACCATCTCCTTATCCCTGGGCAAGGGAAAGCGGCCACAGTCGAACAATGTCTGTCCCAAGGAGAAGTCCAACGGCCCTGTAGCCAGTACTGGCAACCCGGCAGAGTGGATTAGGAGGGTAAACGGCACCGCGAACAAGAAAGGAGGAGGGGCCTCGAAGGGGGGAAATGGGGTCACCGGTGGAAGAAGAAGTAGCCGGTGAGGTAAGCACACAAGCGTAAGCAGTGGGCGGTAGGAGGCGAGGTCTGCAACATCCTTGAGGTTGGGGACCTCTGATGCATGGAAAAGTCCATCTCCTGTCCATCTTTTTTTTTTTTTTCATTTTGAAGTCGTGTGCGTAATTTAAAAACTACATTTCCAAATGTGGAATGAAGCATAAATAATCGATCATCTGCCTGATATCAAGGAAAAAACATCCAACCTGGGGCGGAATACCAAATTCATGTCAATGTGAAAAGGAAAATACAGGCGGATGGCAGGTACATGAGAAGAATGCTGCTTATGTATAATTAAAAGGTTATGGCCAAGGGGCACGCAACGCACCCAACCAAAAAATAAAAAGTAAAAAAATAACTAAATAAATTGATTCTATGTAACAACAACCCATTTATGGCAGTAGCCGCCCCCCAAGATTTGACATCTACACCAAACTTTGGCTCTACCTGGTTGTTTAAGTCCCCTAATTATATTTTGATGATCACATTTTTTTCCATTCTCTTTTTTCACGAACAAGTCAATTATTCCAACTTTGTAGTTTGGATTAGCTTATATTTCGGTTTGTTGAATTTTCTAGGGAATAATAATCGACATTCCACAAACTCAAATTAACGGACCTGAAAATAAATAAAAAAAGGTTTATTTAGGATATTTTTACACCGCTAATTTGGACGGAGACGCCTCCAAATTTCGGAAATGTAAAATTATCATATTTAATCAAGTCTCAATGGTGCAATTTTTTTTTCAATATTCATTTTTCTTGTAAAAATCAATGTACATTCTACTCATGAAGGCTAAGCCACGAGAATATGAAATCACGAACTTATTCATCTTTTGTTAATTTTATATAAACTATTTAGGTATGGAAAATTTTAAAACTTAGGGGGGGGGGGGGGTTGTATATTAAAATAATGTGTATAATACTAACCTTTGTTTATTCCATTTTATATGACCTCGAGCAACCAGATATCTAACACGACCCACTAACAAAACCATGCGATTTATATAAATTCATGTTACCAATGTGTGTCTAATTTGATTGTGAACATGTTGTGTAAATGAGAAGTATGTATATCAGATATTGATTTGTCCTGGGAGTTGTAGAACATGTTAACAATGTACATGGTAAAAAAATAAGCTGAGTTGGGCCCATTAGCTGTCCATATATGGGCCGGCCTCGTTTCATGATCTGGGCCTTTTTAGGGCCCAAAATGGTCAATTTCGATCATCAGGACGTTCAGGTGCTTTACAGAACTGGGAGATCGACCCGGTGGAGGACCAAGAAGCAAGAGCATGCTCACCCGTCGCGTGCGCCGCACGTGCTCCCTTCGCAGCGTGGGGATGCTACATCTCCGCCGCCTCTCCACGGTCAACGACTGGACGCCGCCGTCGGCCGCTCCTGACGCGTCCTCTCCGGCCGGCCCGCCTCCGGTTAGGGTGGCCATCACGGAGACCACCGGTCGCGGTGTGTTCGCCACTCGGAGCATCGGTTCCGGAGAGCTCATCCACTCCGCCGAACCCGTCGTTTGCCATCCTTCCGTTGACGATCTCCCCACCGTATGTTACTCTTGCCTTAAAGCCCTGGATGGCTCGGAGGATCGGCGAACGGCCGCTGGGGTTGCGTTTTGTGGCGAGCGTTGTATGGGGAGGTCGAAGGTGCGTTACGCTGATTCCGGTCTTCAGTTGGATAATTCGGTTGATGTTAGCTTGCTTTTCGGTTAAGTATTTGACTGAGGATTATTTTATTGCAATTTTCTGTAGCATCTGCTCACTTTTCTGCACCAAATTCTGATCCATTGCATTACATTTTGAGAAATGAAGCTAAACGATTTTGAGAACTGCATTGGGCTTTATTCCAAACTATGTCATTTGCGAGTTGGTTTGACAAAGGACAATTGCGGGACAAACGCGAGTAGAAATACAAAATCGTTGAGACATGAAAATTTAGGGCTAAGCTCCTTTCCATGAAGCTGATCTGGGGTCCTGTGTATGGTCTTCGTCTGCCTGTGGTCATTGTGCAAGCAAGAATATAGTGTCATGGAGGCGGGCAGCATGGTCAACTGTGCATGTTACACGGTGGAGTTTTTGCCATTGAAAATTATGGAAGTTGGAAGACTTCGAGTCAATTCCAAGACAGTTTGGGTCCTGTTAGAATTTTTTGTTTTTTTTTCTTTGGAATATTTGTTGCTTCCGGCATCATGCATCTTGGTTTTGCTCAAGGTCATCGAAGTACATCAGGTTTCTCTGACGCATGTGCGAGGGATGAGCATATTTACAAGTGAGCTTAGTCATTCGGTCATTTACAAATATTAATACTCAACATATTAGATTCTGTGAACAGGGTTCTTTTGAAGTTGAGAAGGGAATAGATTTTTCGGCCTATCACGACTACTGTCGGTAATGAACTTTCTTCAATTCTTGCTTTTTCCGGGGCCCACTTCGTTTTGCCTTCCTTTCTTGTATCATGTCTTCAGCTTTCCTCTTATGGTTTATTGGTGTGAAAGGTAAGATAGTTTGGTTTTCCTATATCTCAAAAGCAAAGTAATAGACATATCCATGTTTTGGGGCGAAATGAGTTTATTGTGATTTTGATTCTTCCTCATTGAAGCTTTCATGGCTTGAAGTACCCTCTTCTTGTTAAGCGGCTAGCTTGTATGGTTTTAGCGGGCGAAACACGTGTGGAATGTCTTGACATACTGCAACCAGCTTATTTACCGATGGGGATGATCGTACAGGTCCGATGACTTTCTTATCTTAAACATGGGGTTAAAATTCATGATGACATTTCAAGTTCAATTTATTGTTTTATAATTTTTTTTACTGTTTTCATTTTGTTAAATGACCTTTCTGGAACACCACATTTCAGATAGAGGAAGAGTTTGCATTGCTCAAGAGAGCCTTCAAAGCGGCTGGTCTTATGGATGAAAGGATAGCCTGTATAGTCCATGTAACATTTCCCTTCCTGTTTCACCCTTCCCTTTAATCAGGTTCCTGTTATTTGCTGATTTGGAGAATTTGTAATATTCATAGTCTTTACGAAGAATTGGTACACTGGCATACTCTCGCGGATTCGTATCAATGCATTTCGCGTAGAAATTATTGGAAGATCATATGAATCCCTGCTGTCAATGGCAGCTGCATCGGTAGAAGCTGAAACTGCGGTTGGAAATGCAGTGTACATGCTTCCTTCGTTCTACAATCATGACTGTGGTAATGTCTTTACTTGGTCACTTTACTTACGGCAGCACCTACCCTTTCATTGCTTTCATTGTGGGGATACTTTCATTCTAACCCTTGAAGATTTGTGGTTGGCTCGGCAACATCAATTTCAGGAAGAAAGAGGGTGTTTCATGTCATAAGGATTTTCAATTAAAAGCACGAGTTTGCTGTTGACAGAGCGAAACTTGGTCAAATTGTTTTGTGCATGTTGATGTAAACTCTGGTGGGCTTTGTTATCTGTCCTCAGAATTTGTTGGCTTCTCATCTTCTGCAGATCCCAATACACACATTATATGGTTAGAAAGTGCAGTGGCTCGATTAAAAGCACTTCGTGATATTCAGCCAGGTACTTCGCTTTCACATGTTTAAGGCCTTAGTTTATGAATGGTGCGTTAGTTTCTTGATACCACAAGACTTCCCAATCGGATCATTCACAGGGGAAGAGCTGAGAATTTGCTACATTGATGCCAGCCTCAGCCGAGATGCGCGGCGAGCTCTTTTATATCAGGGTTTTGGGTTTCAATGCAACTGTCCTAGATGTTTGTCTGGTGACTGACTAAAACTAAACCAGAACTATGTTCATCTACTTGCTCGACTACTGACTTTGGATTTGAAGCTACTGTTGAATGCTCTTTTGGCTTCATAGTTTGTTTGACCCTGCGAAAGAACTTCTGGCCGAATGAGGTTACTCGGCACTTAACTGATATCGATCACTTGATGGATTTGAAAATGTTTTGTTTTTCTTTGTTTTTTTCTTTCTTTCTTGGTAACGCATATTTCTCATTTTAAGTAACAATCCTGTTCAAAGTTGTGCTTATGATATGGTGTTAAGTAGGTTTCCACCATAAGCTCAATGGAGAGCTGGCCATCTCTACTGTAACTGTTGTTGTTGTGACCACATGCACTTTGATATTGTGTTGCTACGTGGTACTGCTTTTGCACAGATAAGAAGATCTGAGGAATTCCATATGGAATCCCATAATGTTCAAGTATTTAGTCCGCGAGATTTTTGTATACTGGTGACTTAGTCCTCTGAGCTCATGTTCATGTTCCCATTCAGATTTCATCCCATCACTCAATGTCCGAAGACACAGGTATCACCACCACCTTAAGAGAATACATAAATATAAAATCTAAATAAAACATGCATTATTCGTTGATTTAATCTTCACATGTAATTTGTTAAGGATAAAACATGTAATTCTGTGGAAGCCGCAGTGATCGTACAAGACTAATTCCGCCCTTCTTAAGCAGCTCTGCCAATCTGGTGCAGAGATCTTGGGATTACATACCCCACGCACATTCGGCCGATCATTTCCAGCTGCCTCCCACGTGCAATAGTGGTCATAGCCACGACTCTGAGTGCATCTAATGACTCGAGGAACACCCAATATCAAGAGTTTCCTGGGTAGTGGCCCCGAGGATCATTGAGGGCATCGCAATTATGAGTTATCTTGTGAGAGTATTTGGGTAAGCCATCACCTTCACATTCGCCTCGAGATATGTTGCAAAGCAAATGATAAATAAAATGATCTCGTAGCGCTAATCCATGAATCGGTATATATGATATGATAATTCTTTGTGTTCTTTCTTTCAAGCATTACCCTTATAAATACGGGGTTAAGATTAATGACAGTTGAAGTAATCCAAATTTCCTCCTTTCCTAAGACATTCGGACAAACTTATTTTAGTTAGTAAGATTCAGCAAACTTATTTCATGTTCATAATCGTCCTAGTGGTAACAGAAATAGTCCTTCAAGTGTTGTAATAATATTATCAAGATGAAATGTTCTGACATCACGGGTGACGCAGCCACAGGATCAACAATCCTCTGGCGGCAATTCTATGTCCTTGTAGACAACTAGTCTTCAAGATCGAGGGAATTCACAGAGCTCGAAGATCACTTATGCCAACTAGTGCCGCTTACGTCACTAGGTCGCATAGCTTTCTTCGATCTTCTCCAAGAAAGATAATTTCGTTTCCATATTATTCGTAATTTTTTCGAATCGACTTTGAATATCAATAGGAAGTAAAAGAAAAGCGTGAAGGCTAGGAATGTACATTTCAAATTATACATAAAAAAAATCAATCATCAAATGCTAAAAAGGTCGATCCTTTCAAATCGAGGCTTGCAATCTGAAAGTTACAGTTTCATTTTCATCCTAAAATTCTATGGGGATGAAACACGTTCTTCCCAACTTTCTTACAAGCTATGCTGCAGCCAACATCTATTTCCCGTCTTTGGAAATGATGATCGACAAAATGCGCGGAGACATCCCCATTGTCATAGTTCAGCCCAGCATCGTCGAGAGCACTCTCAAGGAGCCATTTCCTGGATGGATGGAATGAAACAGGATGATGGATCCTGTCGTCCTGTACCATGGCAAGGGGCAGCTAACTGGATTCCTCGTTGACCCGGATGGAGTTCTCGACGTGGTGAGTTTGGAAAATTTTTTACTTAAATTATACGTTAGTCAAAGACTACAGATAGGATAACTCCTCCACAGGTCCCTGTCGACATGGTAGTCAATGCTACCCTTGCAGCAATCGCGAAACACGGGAGCACTGGGAAGTCAGGTATCAGCATGTATCAGATCGCTTTGTCGGTTGTGAACCCTCTCATGAATCGAGAGCTGGCCAGGTTGCTCTATGAACATTACAGAGCATCCCCTATAATGGATTCCCAGGGGAGGCCTATTCCAGTCTCCTCAATGCAGCTGTTCAGCTCCATGGACGAGTTCACGGACTTCCTCCATCGCGAGTCCTCTCAAAGGAGTGGTCTAGCGGCCAAATCCGTATGGAACGCGAAGGTCTCGCAGCAGTTTGAAGTCATTAGCAGGAAATTGGTGGAACAAGCTAAGAACTTAGCAAGCCTATACGAGCCGTATACATTCTACCGTGGAAGGTGAAGCAACATCACCCATCATCCATCAACCAAATACTCTCATTACACATGAATTTGACAGTGCCCATGACATGCAGGTTTGACAACAGCAACACCGAGCAACTGATGGAGAGCATGTCCGAGGACGAGAAAAGGATGTTCGGATTCGATGTCAGAAGCATAGACTGGAATGATTACATAACCAACGTGCACATCCCGGGGCGGAGACGTCACGTGATGAAAGGTAGGAACTTGGTTAGGTAAAAGGACAATAGTTGCGACCGCAGTCGTATGGCACACGTATAAATAGTCTCCTTCCAACGTCAGTTGTGGTCTCACTTTGTAAATTTATAGCTTGACACAAGAAACTGTAAAATCTCCGAGTATGTCAGGTCTCATAATCTGTACTGCATTGACACCGCAAACGGGTACGACTGCAATTCTAAACCCAATGGATCACTAGAATTTTTAGAAAGATCTAATAATAAATAAAAGTATGAGCTTGGATAAAAAAGGGGAGAAAACCGATCCATGTACTGAGCAATTCTTGTGAAGTTATTAGACCTATCGCTTTTGCGGCAAAGAGTACAAGGGATCCTAACTATCTCCCTATAATCACCGAGATCTCGGTCCACTATGACTGAGCGAGATTATCCTAGTTAGAGAAGTTATTTTCCTCGGATAACAAAGCTAGGGAAAAAGAGAGGTTGTTACAACTAGTGTATGCAGTTTTTGTCACCTGAGTAGGAGTCGTCATCATCGTCTAGATCTAGGCTTGCATTTGAACTCGGCCAGGAGTGCGATATGGTCAGAGGACCACTCCTGTGAAGGCAGGACCGTGTTTTTTCTTAAGCTCTCCTCATCCAGGAGCTCCAGTAAGGATTCAACAGTAAGAGTGTCCGCTGCATCACAAAATACAACAAGAAATAGATGCATACACATATTGACGGTGCAAAGGATTGGAGAATAACAAATTGGAGCTTCGAGGAAAAAGTACATCTCAGAAATCTCACCAGTGTAAAAAATGTAATCCAAGGTGCCAATAAAATCCCTTGTACAGTTAGTAAACAGTGGTTCGTTGGTTGTGGTGTCCATCCTCCTCTTTTGCCGCTCCAAGAGAGGAGTCCCACCAACTCTTGCGAAGGATGAGTAAGCACTGACCTGCATAACCCATCACCAAATTCGTCAAGCTACAACAACCACTATAACATTATATTTTCTTGACCATCCACTCCCACTTCCGTTCTAAAACAACAAGAGTTTAGGCAGTGGTCAGATGAATACCAGAGGCAACTGATGAGACAACTTGCTAAGAGGACGCAATATCCCTAGAGGATCAACTGTCAAATCCATATGTGCTGGGTCGACCTTCCCCATGGCGACCAGACAATGTGACGCACTACGATGAGTTCAGCCAGGAAAGCGATCAGTTAAAAACAGCATGTTTTTTTCACATTACAAGATTTCGTTAAAAGAACAGTGACAGCAGACAAACCTTCCCGGAACTGAATTAAAATCTCCACAAACCAGCATGGGGATATCAGCACTGACCGATATCTTTTCTAATCCCTTCAAAAGCGTGTGAATCTGAAAGAACAAATGAATGATACAGCATATACTTATGCCTGAAGTGAATATAGATTCTCAAACTCAGAGATATTCCCCAAAGATGACACAAAGTGTTAACCTGCCAAAGCTTTACGTCTTTCAGGTCCTGGTGGACATTGATGTGAGTATTCGCCTGAAGAAAAACTTGTCAAACATTCACTATCTTTCTTTGGAATAGTCATTTGTGCATAGGTAACAGTTGTTCACTACAACTATGGTATTACACAACTTATCATGCAATGATACAAAAAGACTAATAAAAGCCATTCCAACGGATGAAGTAGAGAAGACCTATAGGAACATAAAGACAGAATCAGCAGACAAAGTAAAGTATAAATTCCTACCACACAAAGGAGCTGTCGCTTTCCGAGGTTATCACCTCCATAACCGATTTTTGACTCCAGAACAGCAATCAGGGCAACATTATCCTGTCACCAATGCTTGTCAATACAACATCTGTTGTAAATAACAAATTGAAGGGATCTGCTTGCTGGAATACAAGAAGGTTATAAATCAAATACATCAATTAAAAAGGCGTCCCCGATGCACAAGGGGAGTGGGTGGCGGTGGGCATATTTACTTCACACTTGCGTTATTTTCCCATGGCTCTGTCATCACCAAGGCTCGTAGCTGCCTCTTTTTATGACTGTGATAAGAAAATAGTAATATAACTAAACAGGAGAAGATTATCCACCTTAATCATTCTGTTTAAAGCAGCTTTTTTTTGTGTACTGGGAACCACGGCATCTGTAAGAGATTGGGCAGCTTTATTAAATTCAACCTTCACAGGAAAAGTATTAACTTCTTTCAGAACCCCCTATAAAGATAAAAAAGAACTGTGGAAAATGGCCAAATTGGGAAAGCTATGGCACCTCATATTTCTTAACATTTGAAAATCTGTCTCTACGAAAAAATGTTGCACAACCATCAATCAATTCATTCTTCCCAGTGTAAACCTGCAAGAGATGAACATATTAAAAAATGAAAGTCTGAAACAAAAACTTAGAAGAGCAGAAAAACTATATAGCTTTTATAAAACCTCATTCGTCCTTCTCTTGTATAAAGCCTCATATCCATGCTTATCCAGTTCGGGTGCGAAGAATTCCTCAAAGTGATTGCTTTGTACCTGAGAGTCCGTATACCGACATAGAAAAATGATTAGCTGACAAACTGGAACCAGTGAAGCAAATGGATAACACATTCCCATACCTCCTGAAGACAAACAATATCTGCCCGGTAAGTAACAATTTCTCGAAGGAGATTTTGTCGGCGATAAGGCCAAGAAAGGGCCCAGGAAGGGCAGTAACCATATAGCTCATCCGAGGCATATCGGTCAGCCAAAATATTGTAGGAAAGCACCGTGAAGTTGCCAAAAGTAGGGCGAAAATCTGGCCCTGAGTGGCCCAAAACATCGACCCCGCTGACAGTGATCAACCTTCTGGGAACAGGCGAAGGAGCAGGGATGACATGGCTAGTCAGTGAAGGATAGGGTTTCCCAATGGGAAGCTTAGTTTCTGTGTCCAATACAATACACTCAAACCGAAGTTTATGACCAATGTCATCTGCTGTTGGTGTATAGGTCTTTGAGTGTCCCACTTCAATTAAGGTTTCACCTTTACTCTGATGGGCGGCTGTAGAAGGATATAAAGGTGCGGAACCATTTGTCAATATGGAGCTAGATAGAGAACTGGAAAAAGAATTAACAGTTCCTGCTCCTGAACTATTTGGCCTTCCAAATAACTCTTCCTCCTCATTTCCATTTTCACCTGCAGCAATAGCAGCATGTTCGTGCAGAACACGGTGATGTTGCCATGCGTCTGAGAAGCACTTAGGAGAACAATGGTAACTTTTTGGAAGAGGTATATTGGCCTTGACACAGCCCATACACTGCAATGTTGCTTGCTCAGATGGATGAACACTACAGGTAGCTGGGCTTTTGTCACTTTGTATTCTATACCTGCAAAACCAAATGCAAGTGAAAAACAAAAGCTGCTTCATGAGTTTTCATTCAGTGATGCTTCCACCCAACAATTAATTTATCAACAATTATTAATCGCAAACGACTGTCGTGAGAGTAGCACAGCAGAAGACAAGACCTGGACAATTCTTTCTAAAAGCCAACAATTTTTATTGCATCATAGAGGAGTCCTACAATCTTCTTGACCAATGGTAGGGGGCAGTAGCAATGTTATAATTGCATGATTAAACGGAAAACCATCTAATGGCAGACTCGCTACCTAACGTTACGCTCATTCAGATGCAATCATTTACCTTCATGTCTGAGGTGCGACAGTCAACCTCAGAATAAAGTTGAACCACCTAAAAGTGCAAATTAGCAGGTGCAACATATAGTCAATAGGACGAGACAAGAGTTATTAGGAAAAAAAAATGAAAAAAACTATGCTAAACCGATCTAAACAAAAAAGAAATGAGTATGATATTTTCATACAGACAAGGAGGACAAATCAACCATCAACAACAGTTCATCCACCCGCGCGACTCAGTTAAACAGCCGTGGAGACCCAAACCAAGGAATCCGGGTACCAGAAAACAAAACGTGCGCCAAACATGCAGTTACCACTTATATCTCAAGAAGTGGCCGTGGACGGGGCTAGACTCGGTGACATCATCCGCGTACAGGGTGTTATCAGAGGCGCGGAGCACGAAAGGAGTAAGCTCGCAGCCTACGATAGGAATCTGAGGGGCTAGGTGCACACGCAGCTCGCTCAGCATACCGATTTCGTTGGCGATATCCAACCCCTTATCAACGGGAAGTCACCTCTTCTTATCAACCGCTGGAACCAGACAAAAGATCCAGTGCAGTTATCCCCCCAACGAACAGCGGCAGGTCGCCGTCTCCGTCGTCCAACCTCGCCGGAGGAGGAGTAAAACCCTAGGCCGTTAACGGAATCGTTCCAGGCGAGGGGAGGGAAGGGTTTACAAAGTTGAGGATTGAGTAGTTGGGGTTTGATGGGATGTGGCGAATTGGGAAGTGTGGTGGGAGGAAGTGGGCAGAAGCGGCCGGGTGATAACAAGAGATGATGGTTTTGTCCCCCACCCAGGGGTGTTTCGCCTGGGAAGTGTGTTTTCTTTTTTTGAGGGGGCGGGGCTTACCTTTACATACATCTAGTCTCATCATCTCATCTCATCACACAACACCCCACCCGACCCCCCACCACCCGAATTTTGCTTTAATTACATTAAAATTGGAATCTCAAGAAACATTATTTTCGACGAAAATGCGATACGAAACAGGGAGAATGAGTCTTTTTAGGCGTAATCAATTATTTTTTTACATAAAAACATCAAAAACAATGTATTTTTCAAATATCACTTCTACCGAAATAACTAGTTCTTAAAAAATAAATTATGTGAATGAAGTTTCATAAGGTGAAATATCGCCAAGGAGGCATCGCTCGTCAATTGATATTTTCGAGCAAGTTAATTTTGCACTTACTATATTTGAGCCACATATTTTTCAAGAGGCGGTAAAGTAAGAAAAGTGGAGAAATGTTTTGAAAGAATATATGTTCAATATTTAGAAGGTCCCTTTTAGACATTCTCGAAGAAAAAGAAGCGATTGGCTTAAAGTAGGTATTCAATACTAAGTTCAATGAGGATGGAAATGTGTGATAGCACAAAGATCGTCTCGTAGCAAACTCATAAAAGTCTGGAGTTGATTTCACTTAGAAGTTTGCTCCTAGGGAGACAATTCAAAGTGTGCTAGAACTTGTTGAACAAATGGGGCTTGAAGTATTTCAACTTGATGTGAAGTCAACCTTTCTCAATAGAGTACTAGAAGAGGAAATGTTGCTGAACAAATACAAGAGTTCACTATTAAACGAGAAGAAAACAAAGTGTATCGACTTCACAAAGTTGTTCATAGACTTAAACAACTGCCGACGTCATAGAATTTCAAGATTGATTCATAATTACATAAGATAGGATTTGGAAGAAGTTTGATATATTCGTCTTTCTATGTGCAAAGTGCAATGTTGACTTTCTAAAAGCCTATTTCTACATGAATAATCTCATATACTCTAGCACAAGCAAGGCGTTGTTCAAGAAATTCAAAAAGATAATGATGGATGAATTCAAGACAAGAGATCGTAAAATTAATGAAGTATTTATTCGGTTCAGGTGAAGTAGAGAAAACAAAAATCCTTATTTCTCAATATAAGTACGTTGCTAACACATTGAAGAAATTTCCCGAGGAGAATGCCAAAGTCGAAGTAACTCATATGGCTCTCAACGAGGAGCTGTGAGAAGATGATGGGGATGAGAAGTTTGACCTGACGATTTCTAGAAGCATCATTGATTCATTGGTCCACCTCACCTACACAAGGCTAGATATTGTTCAAATTGTGAATATGCTTTTCAAGATTCATGAGCAATCGCATCAAGACTCATTTTGCAGTTGCGAAGCGTGTCTTACTCATTATTCAAGGTACAAGGAACGTTGGTTTGAAATACATGAAGGAAGAAAACAACAACCTTGTGGGATATATTGATAGAAATTGGGCATGAAGTATAAATCATCGAATAAGTACATAAGGATACATTTTCTATCTTGGAACCAAACACATCTCACTAAGTTAAAGAAACAAGTTTTTGTAACATTTATGAAACATAGTATATTGTAGTAAATGAAACTAATAATGAAGTAGTATGGTTAAGAAGAAGATTATTGGAGTTGCAGTAAAAGATTGCTCATCCAACAACGATGTTATGTGATAATCAGCTAGCCATTACTGTGACAAAAAAACCTCGTGTTTCATGCAAGATCAAAGCACATTGATTTGCACCACCACTTAATAAAAAAAATGGTGATTAAGAAGATATTACTATAGAGTTTATCCATACACAATACCAGTCTGTTAATATTCTAACAAAAGCTATGAATTCCAAGAAGCTTGAGTTAAGATGTGATGTTAAATGTGAATTCTTCATTAAGCATTACAGTTGGTCAAACATTAAATGGTTATGTTGTCGAGGAAGTAGACGTGAGTTAATGGCGTAATATAAACAGAATAAATGGTTACTATAGATCATTTCTTGGACTCTACTTAAAGAGAAGCAATCTTCAAATCACATGAGCCATTCAAAAACGCCTAAAAAGCATTATGGACTTACGAAAGAAAAAAAAAGTTCCGTAGTTAGTCAAAATGACCTCTCATAAAATCTTTGTTCATTATTTTCAGAAATACTTCACCGTGTCACGATAGTCCAACAACTCCTTTCTCTGATACAACAAAGTCTCGTTTTCCAAACAATCCCAAGTTACGATTTGGGCATATAGTTAACCTTCAATCATCATCTAACTTATACTCCTATCCAATATATGGTTGGACATAATGAATAGTTAAGATTAAATATCATCCCCTTTAAGCTTACAAGGTGTACATGTTCAACTTTTTTGTTTTTCAAGTCTTTGACCCAAACACAACCACGCCATAAACTCACTAACCTTAAAAATTTGGTTAGGCTTGGTCACATGATAAGACTGACCGGCCGACTCCACAAACCCAACCCGAATAATAAAATATTAATTTTTTAATAAATAACAAAGCCCCACCAATTTCATATTAGGTGATAAAGGAAGGGATGGTGGATTAACGAGGATTCTTGGGAGTTGCTAATAGAAAACAATTTCCCGGATTAAAATAGTTAGAATAAAATTAAATTTTAAAGGTACTATCTTGGTTGTGGTCCATGGCTACCGACTTGTGGTACATCTTTTCCACAACGTAATACACTGTAATCACAAAGATTTTTAATATTGTTATGTCTCGTGAACTGTACTGAGAACTCGAATAGTTAGGTTAATGCATAACATACTTCATAATTTATATATCATTTTTAACACTCACTTAACAATAATCGAGCCAGCGCCTGTTTTTTTACTCCTGATCCAGGTATTAGTTAGACTTTTCGACCCATTTCCTTGCCTAGGGGTCGGGTTTTTTTTTTGCCTATACGCGCGCCTTCCGGCCCAACATGCGCATTGTGATACGGACGACACGAGGATCGGGGCCCGCTCCCCCAAGGCCCAATCCGGTCGGCGTCACGACTCGAGCGTCGGATGCTACGGAAGGGAATTGGGTTGGGTCTTCCCCTGATTCTCTAATGGGCCTGCGGGACATTTCGCTCTCCTTGGAGGAGACAGATGAAATGCTGCGTTAAGGCCTCACTTGGGAGCTTTTCAGATGACTCAAGGAGCGGCTCGTCTCGTCGTTACCCATCCAATATGGCTTCGTAAAAATGGTGTTGTTGCTTAACTTAAGTAAGCTATTACGGAGTCGCCACCAACTTATTTATAAAACTATTCCAAGTCGAAAAAACAGTTGGTTCGAGAATTCCTATTTACTAGCTCTAACATTCTAAATATGTAGAAGATGTGGCGTTTGCTCCAAAAGTTTGCTTTTAGTTAACGGGCATTGGACCCGGTCCGAGCATGACTCCAAACTCATATCAATACTTTACGGGCGTTGGACCCGATTCAGGCGTTAGACTCGAACTCGTGTTTGTTGATTTATACCAACATGCGGTAATAAACCTAAGTTGACTAACGACATGCGAACAAGCACAAATAATTATTGAGATAAAAGGGGGCGGGGAAGGGCGGTGACTGCAAGCCTATACACTTGGGCCGGCTTCCCATTACAGGTGGGCTTAAAAATAATTCGGGGAGGCTCGCACCTCCCCTTTGTACCTTAGCTGAAGGTTGGGGCCGCTTTATCTTCTTGAATTGCGGAAAGATCCACGCGGTTTGATACACGCGCCTTCAAGCAAATTTTCAAAACAATTGGAGTCGATCCTTCCGAAATTGCACGCTCACTTGGTTTTACCGCAATCCGATGCCGGACGGAAAAGTTACGCTCCGTCGACTAACCCTCCTGCAGTCTGGCCGAGACTGTTCCATTCCGTATGCATTTATTTTCTCGTTCCATGTCACATGTGACAAGTTAAACAAGGAATGGACGTGGGGTCAGCCATGTTCTAAGCAAGAAGAGCTGAATGAGAACAGATAAAGGGATTGGAAGTCACCGAGGGATTGCCTCGTCCCGGGGTGTCCCAAGGAAGAATTTATGAGACTTTGGCTCCTTCGAGGTAAGGAGGTTGCTGGTCGTCAAAGCTTGATGCAGCTGGTGCGTTCAGTCGCATTGAAGGCCATCTCGTTTACTGTTGCCGCTGGTGCAAGAGGAACTCGCTATCGTCGTTGAAAGCTGGTGGGAGCTCGAGTTGTCGTTGTCGTTGGAGATTAGAGCTTTAGCTCTGAAATCCGTCGGTGCGAGAACTTTGGCTCCTTTCTTTTTGGTGGCGTGTCACCTTTCCCCGAAGTACAGAGGTTGGGAGGACTTGTCTCCATCGTGGAGCTTAAGGGTGAGCAAAAAATCCGATTTCCGATGTCCGAGTCCGATTTCCGAATTTTTTTTCGGACTCAGATTCGAAATTTTTTAATTTCAGACTCGGATTCGGATTTATTCCAAATTTACATTTCGAAAACGGATTCGAATTCGGATTTCAAGAAACAAAATTCGGATATCCAAATATCCGAAAATATTAAAAAAAGAAGCCCACGGCCCATTTGTAATTTATTTCCAACATCCCCTCCTGTCGTTCCTCCCATCCTTCCGATAGTCCTCTTTCTGATTTGGGTTAGGGCACCGTAGACCTTGGAGCATTGTTCGCATCTTGCCGTTCCTTCTCATCCATCCTTTTCGCATTGTTCAACGAGGACTAGAAGCAGGGGCCGACCTCGGAGCGAAAGCACGGGTTGTTCTACCGGAACGAGCAGAGGATGTTCGACATTCCTCTCTCGCCCGAGCAGCTGGCGAGCGGGCAGCCGAAGAGGACGACGAGCACGGGGGAGGAGAAGCTGCAGGAGGCGTTTGGTCTTTGATAAGGATGAAGCAACACGGTCCTGCTTCCCAACAGGTATCACTTTTAAATCTGCTTGCCAGGACCCGAGGATGTGTATCATAGTTGGAAGCCCGCAGCCAGATGAGAGAGGCCATCTCCCTCTATTCGACCTTGCTCAGTTTTCAGAAGTTAATTTATCAACTTGACAGTTCGTGGGTCTTGTCCGGGCTGGGTCAGAATTATGGTCTGAGTGCCCAAGCCACCGAGAAAGCCGCGGTCCATCATTACAACGAGGACATGAAACCGTGGATAGCAATTAGTTGTCCAATTTCTTCCACCAGCGGACTGATTTTGAGAGGCCAATGAGTGATTCCGACATGAATTGCACATTTCATACATTTCATTTAGTACTGGAGGTCGAGTGCTTGATTCATTTCGAAGTTCATTATCTCCTAGAATTGTGGAATCTCTCTTATGCACTCAAGATTGGCTTCGAGATTCTTATTCACATATTGATATTGAAGAAGATACAGACGATATTGAAAAACTCGAAGATGGTAATGTTCATAATTTTAGTATGTTTTGTCCCAAAGTTACAATTTTAGACTTTTGGTATTATTTTTGTGACTAACATAACTTAATTTGAATTGTAGATTTCGAAAAGATGGGTATGAAAGCGTATTCGAAATTTGAGGACATTTCAAGGATTCAAGAATGAAGATTTATAGAAGATGGACATATCCCTTGCTCTTTTTTTATCTAAATTTACAATTATTATCGTTATGTCATGAGAATCTTTCTTAATCCTATGTGGACATGTAATTTTAAGCTAGTTTTTGAAGAGTTAGAAATTGATAGTTTTGGATTAAAAATTGAAATTTCGGAATTTCAAATTATCCGAATTCGGAGTCCGAATTTAATTCGGACTCGGGAGTTCGGAATTACATATATTCGGAATCGGACTCGGACTTCAAATATTAGAATTCGGAATTTTGGATTCGGATGAAATTCGGACTCGAATATCCGAGTCCGGTCCGAATGCTCATCCCTAGTGGAGCTGATGGGAATCCTCCCGAACCTTTTTAGGTGATCTTCCCCCCAATGACCGTAAGCCTCGCCCTCCT
Source organism: Melastoma dodecandrum (assembly GCA_029817715.1). Classification (NCBI taxonomy): domain Eukaryota; kingdom Viridiplantae; phylum Streptophyta; class Magnoliopsida; order Myrtales; family Melastomataceae; genus Melastoma; species Melastoma dodecandrum. The sequence continues at coordinate 92,333 of JARUPY010000249.1, forward strand.
TTTGTCTTTTCAAATCTTTTGAAATCTTTCTCATTTCTGCAACACGGATTGAAGACCTTGTCTTGCTGCTGGGGTCAAAGACGTAGACAGAAGGGAGGGGGGAGGCTGCCCCCTGGCCGAAAAGGCTTCTCATCCAAGTCCTTCCTCTTCTGTCGCCTGAGGCCATGGATCATAGGGAAGGGATAAATCCGCAGGTTGCATCAAAACGGGTGTCCTCGTGTAGCGAGGCAAAGGCAGGGGTGGCGAAGAGTTGCCGTCTTGGTTGTCCAACTACGGAAGGGGAGATATTGGGGGTAATCTCAATTTGGGGTGTCTGCATGGCCTCTTTTCATTTTTTTATTCTTTCATTATTATATATGATGGGTGATCTTTGGATCTAATACCACTTGTTAAATCAACGTCAACTATCTTAAAAGCTCGAACTTGTAATTAAATGCGTGACATATTTTATTTTTCATTTTTAACATGTCTCACTCCAAGCGTTAGATTCTAAATTCTAATTCTAATACCTCACTCCAAATGTTAGATTCTAAATTCTAATTCTAATACCTGAATTCGATACTGATGCAGCGTACCATATATTCTCATTAATCACGAGATTAAGTAATATTAAGCATGTAACAAATTCTTGTTCGTGTTACTTTAAGTAGGGTTATGAAAACTTTTAGGGCGGTCGCAAAAAATTGAGAAATATTTGTAGGCACTAAACTCTGATCTCCCAACATAAGCATGGCAAGATTCGTAATAAATTATCGTATTAAATGCGAGTAAGACTAAGAGTGATAATATGAATATGATTTTAGCGTTATAATTTCTAATAACGAGAGTACACGTGAATACCCTAATTTTATGCTCACAAAATGTATAAGATCACACTGACCAAGATGCGCTAGAATTTTTTTTCTTTTTAAGTATGTAATGAAGACAACGAAGCTTTATGATGTTATGCCGTGAATAATGGGGCTCGAGAACTTCAAATGAGCTCATCACTTACTACGTTTGTCAAAGAAGGGGATGATGCCTTGCAGACTCATTTATGGGGGCTGCAACCCTTGATTGGCCAGACCCACCCGCCCTATTATTTAGGGATCACAATTCTTTCAATTTTGCTAGAAATTCGTGAGCGTGATCTCCTCCTAACATTCATATAACAATAGAAACTATTTCACGTCACTGTATTTGCTTTTTAAATATTAAGAATGGCTAAGATCAAACTTTTAGATACCATCTCATTATACATATTTTTTTTTGTAAATTTCCATATTATATTCCTATTTAAATCAAATCTACGTCATATAAAGTTTGTTGTTTAAACTCTAAAAAATTAAAACCTAAACCATTAATACTAAACGCTAAACATCCTAAAACATTAAAAAATAAAACATAAATATTTAAACCTAATAACGATAGCCAATACCCCTAAATATTAAACCATAAATATTAAGTGAAAATCCCCAGATATTAAACACTAAAATATAATTAATACAACGTAGACATTAAACCTTGAATGTTATAATTAACTTTAAAATGAAAATCATGCGTATTGTTTCATTGATTATTGTAAAGGTATTTAAGATATTTTAAAATTGAATTTATATGATAACCGTCCATTGGGATGGGAGGATCATAATCCATAGTGATGGATACTGAATCGAATTTGGGTTAAAAGCTTTCGGGCTCAATTAATTTTTGGGCCCGGTGGAAATAGATCGGGTAGCTCGATCCGACCTATTTGGAATACCCCCGTTACGAGGTTCCTGAACGTATTCAAAATATGTCCGAAGATTTTAAAACGTCGAGTTTAAACTTGAGATGGTCCCCTTCAGCCAAGAGCCCCCAATACAATATCCAAACACCAATGCCGTGCTGTTTATGGTAATAACGTAAGATGTGGTCTTTCTAAGCAGCCACAGCTGAAGGCACTGCTTCCAGAGGTCGTGCTCTCTGCACTGTTATCCCGAAGCGTTCATCTATGTCCAGCATCTCTGGGGCGATACTGTCCTCTAACTTCCAGTTGAAGTTATGGAGCAGTGATCCGAGCATCACGTGCAACATCCTGATCGCCAGCTGCATCCCCGGACATATGCGTCTCCCAGCACCAAACGGCAACAGCTCAAAGTCACGTCCCTTTACATCTATTTGACTCCCAAGAAACCTCTCCGGCACGAATTCCTCTGCATTCTTCCCCCACACTCTTGGGTCCCTTCCCATTCCCCAGACGTTCACTAGCACCTGAGCTCCCTTTGGCACGACATATTCGCCAACTCTTTTCTCCTCCCCGGCAATGCGAGGGAGAAGAAATGGTACGGGCGGATGGAGACGAAATGTTTCCGTGATAACTGCCTTTAAGTAGGGCAGGCATAAGAGGTCAGATTCATCCACGAGGTTCCCTTTGTCGGTCACATCACGAAGCTCAGATTGCGCTTTGTATAGCTTCTCAGGACTGAGAAGGAGTTTCGTCATCGCCCACTCCAAGGTGCTTGATGTTGTGTCAGTTCCCGCAATGAAGACATCCTATACATGTGTCAATAATGGACAATCAAGGAGGTTTCGCAGCTCACTGTTGACAGTAGATTGTAACTATCATGTGGACAGGACGAAACTTACCAGGAACATGTGCTTGATTAGGACAAAGTCGACAGCATTCTCGTCCTCATCCTGACATATATCTAACAAGATCTCCAGCACGTCATCTTTCCGCCGCCACCCGTCCTTCCCCCTCCCCTCCATCCTCTTCTCCATTATCTCATAAAAAATGTCAAGCATCCTTCCGAAGTAAGCCTCCAGCCTCCTCTTCCTCCCTTGGGGGTCCCACCTCTTGAGTGCCGGGAAGAAATCTGCTATGTTTGGACTCCCAGCCTCAGTCATGATGTTCGCCACTAGCTCCTTAAGCTCGCCGATTCTTGAGCCGCCCACGGAGCCCTCCAGATCGACTGAGAACACTGTGTTTGATAGCAGGTTGAGCATAGTCCTAAAGGACACTTGGCCAATGTTGACAGCCCGACCCTCCTGGGCACACGTGGCAACATCCTGGATGAGTCGCCGCACCTGCTCCATGTGTAGGTGCTTGTTGCTGTCAAGCTTCGCGAAGGAAAACATCTGGGTGTTGTATATTCTCCTAAGGGTCTTGAACAGCGGGGATATTGGAACAAAGGGCAATCCGAGGAGGTGTTGATCGGCTGCCGTGAGGGCGTCGGGAACAAAGCGGTTGGAGAAGCAAGAGTCATGTGTCTGTAGGATCTCCCTAGCAAGGGAAGGGGAGGAGACGACGACGGTGGTTATACGGCCGAGGGAGAGCTTCAAGATGGGGCCATAGGTGAGGGAGAGGTGGTGGAGGGACCTGTGGGGGAGACGGCCGAGGGAGTGGAGGTTACCAATGAGAGGGAGTGGAGGAAGTCCTGGGGGAAGGAGGGACGTGTAGGACAGCCGGTAAGCGGACCAAAGGAGGTAGAAGCAGCTTGCAAAGACCAATAGAAGGAGGAGGAGGAGTAGGATGCCCATTTGTCGTGTGTCCACTTGTTCTCTTTCTATTTGGTTTTGGTTTCGGTGAGGTTGTGGTGGCTCCTTCCATCTTCTTTTATTCTGTAATTTTATTTTTCATACCAACTTGTTGTTTGATCATGTTTGTGGGCTACAAGTCGGCTCACCTCTCCAATTCCCCCCCAAAAAAAAATATCAAAGTAAAAATTCTAAGCCCCGCAAATTTCATATGAGGGTTGGTGTTTAGTTATGAGTAGGGATTGGGGGTCAAACCCGGACATTTGATTTTACCACATTATAATATTTTTATACTAAATTTACTTGATTTTTTTATATAAGTTATATACTAATGAGAGATATTGATAGAAAATGTAATTTTTTTAAAATAATTTCAAAACTTAAATTCAAAATCGATACGGTCCATCGCATAACTTTGCCGTGTGGACATGACGCAAGAACTAGGCAGGCTTTTGAAATAATTTTACTATCACGCAACTAAAAGATCATTTCCCTTTTCCTTTATGTTCACTTCTTTCACCATGCTATCATAAATGACGAACGGTGTTATATGAAATTAGCTTAAAGATTATCCTCATTAATCACGAGATTCAATAAAATTGAACACAAAAATGACTTTAAGTAGGGCTATCAAAACTTTTGGGTTTCGATATATGTATGTATGTGGAGTGCCGTCAAAATCAGCCGCTAAATTTTCACATGCATGTAAACAATCTCCTATTAGCTTCTGTGAGCAATCCAATTGCGTTGTCCAAATATAAGTCTTTGCGGAAGTTGTAACAAATTTTAGAGTGAAGATATCTAATTACCAGAATAAACATCGATACCGTAAATCTATACTCACATAATATTTAAAATAGAAATTATTTAACGCTCTTACGATGATCCGCTATAGCTTTGGATAGAATCGATAGACCTGTTCAATGCGCGTGTAATTTGGTCGGTCCCGATCGGGCCTCGTCGAGCTTGTTTAAATTTCTTTATGTTGCCAACATGATCAAGGCTACCCAAATATCTATCCATCATGAGATAAAACGCAACTTAGTACGTATTTGAAATCTATTATGAAGTTCCCAATTTTTATCTAAGATGTTATTCAGGCATTCCTTGTTATCTACATATACCAAGAATACCGCAAACAAATTGTTTTTTATGTGATGATGATTTTTTTGAAAATATTTTCATTATAAACTAACTAATTTTTTTGAGTTACTTACAAATTCCATGATATAAAAATGGAAAATATGGACAATTTTTTGCTTACGAAATTGGTCGACGTTGTGTTTCGCACCAATGAAATTAACAAAATGTGAAAAGATAAATTGTGGTGATCGTCTCTGTTACGCCCCTTTGGTCATCGTGCTATGCTATTAAAATTGAAACTCTGAATTCAAAGAAAGCCATACATATTTATTGATTTATATATTTTATTTTGAATCTTCTATTTTCCTATTCACTACTTATTGTGGAATGAGATATCTTGGGACAATCGGTTCAAATTCAAACTTATTTTTTTTTTAAATAACTTGCAATTGTTGTAAAAATATTGCACGTGAAATGTTAAAAAAATTTCATAAACAGAGATGGCGTACAATAATGTTGCGGGGTGGGGCTACAAAACATCGCCTAGGGATTTGGAGTGGTCACACAATTCACGTGTAGCGTTGGGAAGACCAGTAAATAACAAGTTAGTGCTACGAGAGTCTCAAACTATACTGTTCGCACACCGGACAACTGATTGTCGGGTGACAAAAAAATTTAAAAAAATACAAACCTAACTTATCATTTACGATATCGGATCTAATAGCTAACTCGCAAGTCACGTGTTTACAACCCGTTATGTCATGTTTGTCTCGTATTAGTTAAAAAAAAAAGCTACTCGTATGAAATAATATATATAAGGAGATGAAAGGAGGCCCAACTCAACAAATACATCATAAGCAGACAGACACTTGAAATGGATATCGTCCTCCTCCTCTTGATCTTTGTTTTCTGCTCCTACCTCTTCTGCTTCTCGTACCGACTGTCCCTCCACTTCTTTCCGAGCAAATGCCGCAGCGACCGGCCTTCCACCCTCCTCCCCCCCGGCCCTCCTCCCCTCCCCATCATTGGTAACCTCCTCTGCCTCGGCAGACTCCCCCACAAGTCCCTTCACAGCCTCTCCCTTACCTACGGGCCCATCCTAAAGCTCTCTCTCGGCAGTATAACCATTGTCGTCGTCTCTTCCCCTTCCCTCGCTAGGGAGATCCTGCAGATGCACGACTCTTGCTTCTCCAACCGCTTTGTTCCCGATTCTGTTACTTCCCTCGATCATCACAGTCTCGGATTATCCTTCATCCCGATCTCCCCCTTGTTCAAGATTCTGAGGAAGCTATACAACACCCAGATTCTTTCAGCCCAGAAGCTAGACAGCAACCAGCACCTACGCACGGAGCAGGTGCGGTGGCTCATCCGGGATGTTACCACATGTGCACAGGATGGCCTAGCAGTCAACATCGGCGAGGCATCCTTTAGGGCTGTGCTCAACCTGCTGTCAAACACGGTGTTCTCGGTCAATCTGGAGGGCTCCGTGGGCTGCTCAAGAATCGGGGAGCTTAAGGAGCTTGTGACGAATATCATGACCGAGGTTGGGAGTCCAAACATCGCAGATTTCTTCCCGGCACTCAAGAGGTGGGACCCCCAAGGAAGGAAGAGGAGGCTGGAGGTATGCTTCGGGAGGATGTTTGACATTTTTGACGAGATGATGGAGAAAAGGATGGAAGGAAGGGGGAAGAAAGGCTGGCAGAGGAAGGACGACGTGCTGGAGATGTTGCTAGATATCTGTCAGGATGAGGACGAGGAGGCTGTCGACCTTGTCTTAATTAAGCACATGTTCCTGGTGAGTATAGTCGTGTCGTGTCCACTTCTCGCTACAATCTACTGTCTATGGTGAGCTGTGAAACCTTCTTGTTTCTTATCATTCGACATATGCAGGATGTCTTTGCTGCGGGAACTGACACAACATCCAGCACCTTGGAGTGGGTGATGACGGAACTCCTTCGAAGTCGTGAGAAGTTATACAAAGCACAATCCGAGGTTCGGGATGTGATCGCCAGAGGCAACCTCGTGGAAGAATCTGACTACCCTCACCTGCCCTACTTACAGGCAGTTATCAAGGAGACGTTTCGTCTCCATCCGCCAGCACCACTTCTTCTCCCGCGCATTGCTGGAGAGGAGACGCTAGTTGGTGAGTATGTTGTCCCAAAGGGGGTGCAGGTGCTAGTGAACGTCTGGGGGATGGGAAGGGACCCAAGAGTGTGGGGGAAGAATGCAGGGGAGTTCATGCCAGAGAGGTTCCTGGGAAGTCAAGTCGATGTCAAGGGACGTGACTTTGAACTGTTGCCATTCGGCGCTGGGAGGAGGATATGTCCAGGGATGCCGCTGGCAATCCGGATATTGCATGTGATGCTCGGTTCGCTGCTTCGTAACTTCGACTGGAAGTTAGAGGATGGCATCACCCCAGAGAACATCAACATGGATGAACAGTTCGGGCTAACAGTGCAGAAAGCGCAACCCCTGAAAGCAATTCCTTCGGTTGTTGCTGCTTGAAAAGGCCATAATCCCCTCCGTTCCATCTAAGGAATTCCCTCTCAAGGATTCATAGAACTGATGCGAATAGGAACACTCCTGGGAGTCTCTCGGGGTGAACTGATTGGAAATTGCATTCCATGTTTGGTAATTCCACCACAATGTTTTCATATGAATGAATTACAGTGAAATGACGTCTTTCATTCGGAACAACACTGACCAGGCGTATGATAGATTTCTATCCCAGGTACCGTGGAAACAATCAAAGGTATGAAATTCGAGATTGTGTTAAGATTTGATTCCCGTTTAAAGAAGTTATTCAAGATAGAATAATAAAAGTAGCTTGTGTAATAGGATAATCTTGGCGTGTTTATTTTGGCTTATTACAACTGGATCTTACATTCATTGAGACCAAGCCTATTTTAGACATGTTTGGGGATAGAGAAGAAAATGAATCGCACCGATTGTCTGGGGGATAAATAAAATGATAATTACATGTTGAGAAACTAAATGTTGGTGCTTGCTTATGGGTTTATAGACCTTCCTTTCACCGTTTATAAGCAAGAGAGGTTTGTGATGGACTTGCAAACATGTACATGTAATTGTAGAGAGTGAGAGTCGAACGATATCCCGTGTTGTTGTTGTCATGCTAACTTGTATAAATATCATGAAACATCATGTCGAGACATACGTGTATGCATATTTCAAGAAACCTTATTATATACTGTTGGATCGTTCAGGAACACTAAGAGGGGGGTGAATTAGTGTTTATAACTTTTTCGCCCTTTTCTCAGTGTAAGCGGAAGCATACTGTAACTCAGCAGAGCGTTTATCTGCTTCGCTGTAACCATTACGATTTTGTCGAGTAGGTTTTCGTACGAGTGTTTTAGAATTGATGATCACCCCTGGCAACGGTCAGCTCCTCACACAGTGGACGTCTTCTCGTTTCCAGCAGAATGATGCTTTTCCTCAGCAATTGGTAGCTCAATAGATTCCACACAGAACGTTGTTGCTCAGATGTAAGCCTGTCTATCAAAGCACACAGAAAACGTTATGTTAGAGATTAAATCCTCAGATAATAATCCTTACAGTGACAGAAAGACTTCTCAGAGAGCAGCTCGTTTCTGTTTCACAGTAGAGGATTGCTTCAGCACTTCTGTCGTTCAGCAAAGGATTTCCATACAGATCTTGCCTCTCCTGGATATGAGCCTGTAATTGCTTAAGAGACAACCATGAAGTTTGATCACACAGGTCACCACAAAGACCACAAAGAGAAGAACCACAAAGATAACCACAAAGATCACTAAGAAAGGGTATACGTCCTACACTCAGTTCGGACGTGCACGGTTACCACACCCGTGACTCACTGCACTGCACACCCAGTGCCTAGGGTGGAATTTTCTACTTCGGTGGCTTCCACGCAACCTGCTCTACTATCAGTCCCCAGGAGTTCGAGACTTCTGCACAGTACCCCTGTGCTCGGGAGGACCTCTTTCCACTCCGACAGCGTTCCCACCTCCTGCTCTTCCCTGCAGGCACGAGACTTCTGGCGCGCACCCGCAAGTGCGTGTCTAACTGCTCAAACTCCGTAGGTTCGAGACTTCCCTGCGAAGAGACACGACAAGAACGGCTTGTTGCCGATGGGTTAGCAACTGGTTACTGAATTCAGCACAGGTATTCACTTAGCTTCCCTCAGACGATTCGCTAGCCGCTCGTTAAACACACCAAGGACACCTAATCCCTCTCACGACGATCAAAGGATCTGACCTCAGCCCCTTGACACTCTCACACGCAGCTTGCAAGAGAAAGAACCAGGAGACACTTAGCACCTTCCGCTCTCCGTCGATGCACAAAGCTCACTTATACCACTTAGACCACTCAGACCACTCAGACGCACAAAGGCTCTTGGATCTGTCGTCTTTGATCTGATTATAATGGAGAAGGAAGTATAGAAAATGTCCAGGCAATCTTCGAGATTTGTTACCAAAATTGGCAGCCAGGACTCAGCAACGGTCTGCTCACCCGATTGTTGTGCTGTGAATAGTAAGTACCAACGGTAACTTTCCTCTCTTCTCTTAATCAAATAATTTATTCCTAATATTTATGATCTGATCATAATCTCATCTGATCGATTATAATTAATCAAAAATATTTGATTAGATATTTCATCCTGTTCCAGCGTAACATTGCTGCAGGATATCAGAAACATATTTTGTTTCTAAAAATAAACTTGGAAAGATAATCTCACAATATTTAATTGCCCAAACCTTTATAATGAGATTATTAAACCACATTTAAATGAATTTGGACACTCAGACGAATGATCTGAGATAACCCAAAATAAAAAGTGGATATTAAAAATTTATTTCCATATTTTCAATATATATTCGTAATATCACAGCAACAACTCACTGTAATATATAGTAGTTACTATCTGTGATTCAGCGACACATTGCTCAAGCTCATTACTATGTATTTTAAAAGTGGGTTAATTCATAGAAATAGGGGATGCCTTTTAAAAATCATAATTTCTTGACCATACATTAAATGAAATGCATAATTTCTGATTGGAACTTGATACGAGGACGATATGGACTAGATGATTCCAATACTGAAATGAGGTGGGGACGTTGTTGAAAGGGGTGCGGAATGGAGTGACACTGAAATGGACGGAAGGGGTGTAGGGTAGGCGGCTGAATGATGAAAAGGAATGGTCGAGATCAACCTCTACGGATACAGATGCACCATCGTGAAAGAAGACTCAGATAGACTCGTTTGACAGTGGATATAGAGACACTGCCACGAACAAGACAAGGGTAAGGAACAACACGGAGGAAAAAGAAACACCACCACCGATTGAACGCTCAACTCAATCTGCACTTAGAATCCATCAAATGAAGAACGAGGTTGAAGGAGAATCCACTTACTTCGGATAGAAGCCAAAAGTCTAACAAATGGGTTTTTCAATTCACGATACTATGTCTCAAATGCTTATAGGGGTGCCCAATATATAGGAATCACCTAAACAGGAACATAAACGTAAGACGATAAACCTAGATAAGATGCATGCATGGCCAGATGCATGGACAAACCATAAATGACTTATTGAAAATGCAGCAAACATAAATGCTAATGCATTAATAGGAAAGCTGCATGAATGGTCTTGGAACTTGAGATGCATTCAATGCTAGGTTGCTTATGCTTCGACCATACTTGCTTCGACCAGGTTTGCTTCGACAGGGTCTCGATCTTGTCTTTACTTCGACATATCCTACTTCAACGGTATGTGTGTTAGTCGATGATGAGGAAGCTGACAGTTCTAGTCGATGGTGCGCCGATAGTCCTTGTATCATCTCTCCTAGTTGAAAAGTGTTTGTCCTCAAACTCATAGATTCATTGTCTTCAACGAATGGAATAAGGTCCTTGTCATTGAAGGTGGTTGAAACTCCAAACTCTCCTGTGAGATCAATCTTGTAGGCATTGTTATTGATGCGTTTGACGACCTTGAAATGTCCTTCCGCTCGAGGCATCGACTTGTTCTTCCTTTTGGCAAGGAAACGCTCCTTTTGTAGATGAATCAACAACAAATCTCCGGGCTAAAATATCTTTTCTCTACGTCCTCGTTTAGCCCTTTCCTAGTATCGATGATTAGCATTCTTAATTTGTGCTCGAATCTTCTCATGGAACACTTACATCTCCTTCGCACATTCTTCAGCTTCTCGACTAACTGTTCTAGCACCAACTAGAGGCATTAGTTCGACTAGTACTAAGGGGTTTTGGCCATAGACTACCTCAAAGGGTGAACACTTAATTGTCGATCTCGGTGCTCAATTGTACGTGAACTCTGCATGAGCAAGCTTGATGTCCCAATCCTTTTGATCCTTTGAGACCAAGGTTCGAAGATTTGCTGCTATGGTTTTGTTGACAACTTCCGTGTGACCATCGTTTTATGGATGATAGGTTGTACTAAAGACGAGTTTCGTTCCTAACTTATGCCACAACGTCTTCCAAAAGTAACTAAGGAACTTGACGTCACGATCTGACACGATCGTCTTCGTCACCCCAGACAATCTCAGGATTTCTCGAAAATACAAATTCGCTATATAGGTTGCATCATCCGTCTTCTGGCATGGAATGAAATGTGCCATATTCGAGATTCTATCGACCACCACCATGATTGAATCCTTCCTCCACTGCATTCTTGGTAGTCATAGTATGAAATCCATACTTACATGCTCCCATGGTCACTCCGGGACAGGCAAGGGACTGTACAATCCTTGAAGCTGAACTCGACTATTTGCTTGTTGGCACACCGCACATCTCAAAATAAGATTTCTGACCAGTTTCTCCATTTACGACCAATAAAAGTGCTCCTGAAGCATCAACAATATTTTGTCGATTCCAAAATGTCCAGCGATTCCTCCTCCATGGACTTCTCAAATGAGCAGCTCTCGAATCGAATTCCTGGGAGTACATTACTTAGAATCTCGAAATAAGAATCCATTCGCCCGATGGAATCGATCGACGTCCTGATTGGTGCATTGGACAAAAATCCCTCCGAAGTCTTCATCATTCAGATAGAGATCCTTTAGGTACTCAAATCCAGTCAGCTTGGACTCCCTTACGAATAGTAGAGTCATCTTCCTCGAGAGAGCATCGGCGACGACATTCTTCGCTCCTGGTTTGTGCTTCATGACAAAGGTAAAAGCTTGTAGAAAATCGACCCACTTTGCATGTCGTCGACTGAGCTTGTGTTGACTGTTGATGTATTTCAGAGCTTCATGGCCAGTGTGTAACACGAACCCTTAGGGCAACAAGTAATGGCTCCAACGTCTCGAGTACTCGAACGATGGCTAGGAACTCCTTGTCGTACGTCGAGTAGTTGAGTTTGGCACCATTGAGCTTCTCGCTAAAGTATACAATGGGTCTCCCTTCCTACAACAAGTCTCGAGTGTGTCTGAGTATACCGAGGAATTTGAAAGACTTTGCTCTAGTGCGACGTTGAAGAAGCACCCGAGCAAACTATTACTCAAAATTTATTGGGATTTAAGCCCCAAGACTTTGAAGTAGTTGAAGTGCAAAGTATTGGACCTACGATGTTTTGAACACTCGTCACAAGATCGAGCAATAACATGCGAGGAGATCGAGCTATTGACCATTTGTGAAGGTTCCGCCTTTCGACAAGGGGTTGTAATTCGCTATTGAGACTCCAGTCGACAGTGTTGAAGAAAACTCCACCATCGACTTCAAAGCAAGAACTTAAGTTGAGTGATCAAAAGAGCGGTCGGCGATGTTTCAATTTACCAAGGATAGGACGCACGGTCTCAGAGTATATAATAGAAAAAATATGGTCATCAAAGAGTTGTTTGATGAAGAGAAGAAGAATTCGAGGAGAATTCATACTCTTTTTTTGGGATCAAGAGGAGATTGAGAAATATCTTAATGAAGGAGAGATATTTATTGTTCGCAAAGCCCTTAGTGTGACACCCGCTTGAGAGGAGAGTCAAAGGGAGAATATAATCCACACTAGGTGCACCTTTGAGGACAAGATATGTCTTGTCATGGTGGACATTGGTAATTGTATCGATGATGAATCGAGGACGATGATTAAAAAGCTCAAGATGCTTGTCACTCCTCACTCTCATCCCTATCAGCTTCAATGGCTTAATAACGAGAGTAATATTTGAGTAACCTAGCAAGCTCGAGTACCATTCTCCATTAAGAAGAGCTACAAGAATGTCCTTTATGATATGATTTTCATGGATGCATGTCAGTTGCTCCTACGAAGATTGTGGCAATATGATCGTCGAGCAAAGTATGACAGATTCTGCAATACTTACTTCATCAACATCAATGATAAAAAGATCACACTTATACCCTTGACATTTTGACCAATCAAGGCTTCTACAAGCCAGAAGCCCGTTTAGGTTCTCAGGGGTATGCAGCTTATTCGAGCTATGCAAGAGAGTGTAGAGGCCAATGTTTCAGTTCTGTTTTAGCTGACCCAAAACCAGTCAAAGAAAAATCCTCGAGCACAAGCATTAATTGAGGAGTTGTTAGTCAAGCTGCCCCCACTGTGAGAGATGCAACACCGGATCGACTTTGTTCCAGGAACATCCTTACCAAATCGATCAGCCTAAAAATGCAATCATGATGAAGCTTAAGCAAATTAAGGAGATCCTTTATAAAGGCTTGGTTCGAGTGAGCTTGAGTCTTTGTCCAATACCGGCCATACTCATGTCGAAGAAGGATGAATCTTAGATGATATACATGAACGGTCGAATTATCAGTAAAATCACGATTATGTATTAATTTCTCATATGTCGACTTAATGATATGTTAAATGAGTAGCATAATTGAGTTTGTTCGTCCACTTCTCATAAACACACTTCCTACCAACCCGGTCACTCTTTCTGCACCGCGCCCGCATAAAATAATGGGTGCATTGTGCATTCACCACTCTTGTTTAATTCTAGTATGTGGTTTATATGGGGGTGGGTTTACAAAACTAGTTAGGCAGAGGCCGATCTTTATAAAGTATAGAATGTCATTAATTTTTTTTTCCCAATATTCACTTTTTCTCACACAAAGTATAATTTACTTTGAATCGATTAAATCATAACGACAGTGATACAATAATCATTATATGCCCAAGGACAATAATGGTGCATCCAAATATAAGTGAGGCGTGTAGAGCATCCGACTTTTCTCGTCCCCATTTTTTTCAGTCACGAGAAACAAAATTTTTAAATTTTCAAGTATTTTTTTCAATAAATTTCCTCGATGAATCTCAAATTTCATGTATCAATTAGTCAAATATAAGAAGCGGCTAACGGTACGTGTACGTAACCGTTACGTTGTTTACTAAAATCGACTTTTTTTTTAAGTAAACTTTACTAAAAATCAACGTTTTTTAGTAAAATCGTTAGTAAATTACTAAAAAAAATTAGTAACTATTACTAATTTTTCACTGTTTGACCTTTCGGAAAGCTAAACTACGTTTAGTAAATCGGCGAAAAAATTTACTAAACTTTTTAGTAACCGTTTACTAAAAATATCGGTGATTTCGCCTTTTTTTTAGTAACCGTTACTAAAATTTCACTGTTCAAGTTTAGTAAACGGTTACAAAACCTTTTAGTAAATTTTTCCTCCGATTTACTAAACGTAGTTCAGTAACTTTCCGAAAGGTCAAACAGTGAAAAATTAGTAACGGTTACTAATTTTTTTTAGTAAAATTTCTATTTTTAGTAATTTTCCAGGTACGTCGAACGATTTTAGTATTGCTTTACTACTTTTATAAGCAAAATTAGTAAATTACTATGTAACATAGTAAAGTCGTTAGTAAATTACAAAAATCGTCATTTTTTTCGTAATCGTTTACTATTTTTTGAACGAAATGTGCTGAAAATTTAGTAATTGATTACTAAACTTTTTAGTAATTTACTAAATAGAACAGTACATTCCAAACCTAAAACCGAACATGTTTTCAGTGTGAAATTACCATTTTACCCCTGTGGTAAAATTACAAATAGGTTCGGTTTTAGGTTCGGACTGAAAATTCGTAAACGATTTTGTAATTTACCGCAGGGGTAAAACAATAATTTCACACTGAAAACAGGTTCAGTTTTAGTTTCGGAATGTATTGTTCTGTTTAGTAAATTATTAAAAAGTTTAGTAATCGATTACTAAATTTTCAGCACATTTCGCTCAAAAAATAGTAAACGATTACGAAAAAAATGACGAATTTAGTAATTTACTAACGATTTTACTATGTTACACAGTAATTTACTAATTTCGATCATAAAATTAGTAAAGCATTACTAAAATCGTTCGACGACTTACCTGGAAAATTACTAAAATTATAAATTTTACTAAAAAAAATTAGTAAGCGTTACTAATTTTTCACTGTTTGACCTCTCGGAAAGTTACTAAACTACGTTAGTAAATCGGCGGAAAAATTTACTAAACTTTTTAGTAACCGTTTATTAAACTTGAACAGTGAAATTTTAGTAACGGTTACCAAAAAAAAGGCGAAATCACCGATATTTTTAGTAAACGATTACTAAAAAGTTTAGTTTCGGAATGTATTGTTCTGTTTAGTAAATTATTAAAAAGTTTAGTAATCGATTACTAAATTTTCAGCACATTTCGCTCAAAAAATAGTAAACGATTACGAAAAAAAATGACGAATTTAGTAATTTACTAACGATTTTACTATGTTACACAGTAATTTACTAATTTCGATTATAAAATTAGTAAAGCATTACTAAAATCGTTCCACGGCGTACCTGGAAAATTACTAAAATTATAAATTTTACTAAAAAAAAATTAGTAAGCGTTACTAATTTTAAACTGTTTGACCTCTCGGAAAGTTACTAAACTACGTTAGTAAATCGGCGGAAAAATTTACTAAACTTTTTAGTAACCGTTTACTAAACTTGAACAGTGAAATTTTAGTAACGGTTACCCAAAAAAAGGCGAAATCACCGATATTTTTAGTAAACGATTACTAAAAAGTTTAGTAAATTTTTCCGCCAATTTACTAAACGTAGTTTAGTAACTTTCCGAAAGGTCAAACAGTGAAAAATTAGTATCGGTTACTAATTTTTTTAGTAATTTACTAATAATTTTACTAAAAAACGTCGATTTTTATTGAAGTTTACTAAAATTTTCGTCGATTTTAGTAAACAACGTAACGGTTACGTGCACGTACCGTTAGCCGCTTCTGTCAAATATAGCGGTTATGAAGCAAACAATCACCGAAATGTTGAATTTGTCCACAGGTTTCTAAAAGAAATTAATAAAATTGAATTAGTAATTAGAATAAGAAGGAACAAACTATTAGACCATTTTTGTTTGGCAAAATATCAATTTGTGGCCTCAAGTTTGAGGCAACTTTCTGTTTTGTCATTAACTTAGTTTGTTATATAATTTTGTCACCAACTTTTATTTTTATTTTGATTTTGACCAATCTTGAATTTTATGGTGCATAAGCCAAACATACCTTAATAGGCAATTTTCATTTATCGACTAAAAAGGAAAAAAAATTTAAAAAAATGAGAAATAATATTTAAACCTTTTATTTTCTTTTTTATTATAAAATTTTGATGGACAAATCCAGTGAATTGCAAGTCGAAATTAACGATAATTATTGATGTTGTCAAAAAATTTGAAAAATCGATGAAGGTCGGATGATGTTCTATTAGGGAGCGACTACTACGGATAAAGTGGATTATGAGACGAATAAATAATAAGTTAAAACTCCATTATTATAGGACACGAGTCTGACTATGTTAATGACTTGTTTAGCTTTCGTAAGAAGAAATTCATGATGGACCAAAATCAAAATAAAAACAAAAGTTGGTGACAAAATTATATAACAAATTAAGTTAATGATAAAATAAAAAATTGACTCAAAGTATATTTTGCCTTTTTGTTTTCCGTTATATTAAATGAATTGAGCAGCCTTATGATTTTATCCATCCTATCTACTCCAAGATCATTCTTTCCTTTTTTTTTTTTTTTGGTATATGGGTAATTTCAGGGGGTGATCGATCCCCCAGGAACCTTCCTGAAGGTCACAGCCTCTTCCAAACCCTAATTAGTCTCTCAGACAGACACACCCAACTTCCTCCCCCCAAAAATCAGCGGCCTAACAAAATCTCCTTCTATTCCTTCTCGAATGGCCAAGTACGGGGAGGGCGACAACCGTTGGATCGTGGAGGAGCGCCCCGACGGCACCAACGTCCACAACTGGCACTGGGCCGAGACCGACTGCCTCGACTACTCCCGATCCCTCCTCACTTCCCTCCTCTCCAACCTCCCCCTCCTCTCCTCCCCTTCCCTCTCCCTCACCTCCACCTACGTCGACCGTGTTGAAGGCGAGGCCTACGTCAACATCCGCAAGGGCAAGATCATCCCCGGCTACGAGCTCTCCCTCTCTATCTCCTGGAAGGGTTCCGCCCTCGCCCCTGACGGCAGCGAGATCGTCTCTGTTGATGGCACTGTCGACATCCCCTACCTTGCCGATGAGAATGCTGATGAGGACCCCGAGGTGAGGATCACTGTCAAGGACGAAGGCGAGGTCGGGAAGAGGTGTCGGGATGCGATGGCCAAGGAGGGTAAGAAGATGATCCTGGAGAAGGTTCGGGTTTATGTGGAGAGCATGGCCAAGGGTGGTCCTGTCAAGGACGAGGTCCTGGCCAAGAAGAAGGCTGGTGGTGGGTCTGTGGCAGCCCCAGCAGTTGCTGCTGAGGCTTCCGGCAAGAGTGGCGCTTCAGGGGATGTGAAGAAGGAGGAGAAGGCGAAGAAGATGGAGCAGAAGGGCGGTTCGGAAGGGAGGAAGACGATCAAGTTATCAGAGAAGTTCAGTTGCCGGGCGAGGGATTTGTGGGAGATCATGATGGACGAGAGTAGGTGGAAGGGTATTACTCAGAGCAACGCCAGGATTAGCCGGGAAGTCGGGGGGGAGATCATGGTGTTCGATGGCTCTGTTACAGGCAGTAATGTGGAGTTGCAGGAAGGGAAGCTGATCGTGCAGAAGTGGAGGTTTGGCAGCTGGCCGGATGGGATTGTGTCGACGGTACGGCAGATCAAAATCGAGTAATTGTCTTATATGTTGATTTTGTTGGAATTTGAGTGCATTGATTGCTGTTTACCTGTGTTTGTTTGTGCTTTCATCCAGGTGAAGCTCGTATTCGAGGAGCCTGAACCTGGGGTCACTGTTGTCAGGCTTACTCATTCAGACATTCCCGAGGAGGACAGGTAATGGACTGACTCCAATGTCCGCTATGTTCGTTTTGTGGTATTGCATTTGCATATTGTAGTATGTTTGCTATCCTGTTAAAAATGGGATTAGGCATTGGTTTACAGTGACAATGGTTGCTTATTAGGATCTTATCTATGCTTGCTAGAATTAGGATGTGTTGTCGATAGCTGGATTTGCTGGTCCTAACAAATTGGTGAAGCTGGACAAAGTACGGGCTTCACTATGCAAGTGCGAGTGTTTTGTGTGCACACCAATTAAGTCATCGATGATGGGTGCTCTTGCTATTACCCATAAAAAATTACTGGATGAATTACTTATCGAAAGAACAATTACTGGATGAATTACTTATCAAAAAAACAATTACTGGATTGAATTACTTGTCGAAAAAACAATTACTGGATGAATTACTTATCGAAAATACAATTGCTGGACGAATTACTTATAAAAAAAAAATCTGCTGGATGAATTGCTTCTCGAAAAAATTTTACTGGATTAATTTGAGAAGGGAAGGTTCCCCAATTGCTAAAAATGTTTGCCTGTTGCCTGTCTCTCAATGCAGATATGGCAATGCTACTGTGGCGGAGAACACGGAGAGGGGCTGGAGAGACTTGATCTTCCACAGGATCCGAGCGGTCTTCGGTTTCGGAATATAGTGACGGTTGAATGCTCCATTTCTATTTGGGTCTTAACTGTAGCATTACTCAGTCACAGTGATCACGCCGTCCTCTCCTGCATAATCAATCATTTTATTATGGAACAGCAGTCATTGTTCACGAATGGACCACCTGTGTTTCCTTTGCTGTCGGCTTGTTTCTGGATCTGAGATGTTTTATTATCAGTTCACTGGACAAGCTACTAATCTGCTATTTTACCCATCTTTCTTTGTTTACAGAAATTTAAATGCTCACATTAGCTCGGTGTGCTTAGTGTTTCCATTGCTGAGCAGGACTAAGGAAAAATGTTTTTAAGTGTACATGGCGTACAACACTGATTCTTACCCTTACGAGGTTCCCTCTCATTTAATGATAACCTAGATATTGTTTGGGTCTGAGCACTATAATTCCAGAGTCACTGGAGAGAGTTCATCTGAGCAGTATCTTGATGGTCCGGCCAGGCCATGGCCCGATGTGGCCAGATTTCGCCACGCCTTAAAGTGGGTTCAAGCTCATTCTTTGCAACCACACCTGTAATGGAAACAACGAATTAGATGGTTTGTACTCTTAGCCCAGGCATCGTCATCACATTCTGCAGTTGTTTGGTGCCAAGACTTTGGAACCGCAGCCGATGCTCTTATGGATGTTGTAGTTGGTGGTCCTTTGTTCAATGCTGCTAGGTCAAAATCTACTTACTGGAAGAGGGGGGGGAGGGGGAAAGGACGGGCATAACCAATCGAAACTATATATGATCTTTATCAATATTCTTAAGTTCCACTATAAGAAGAAAGAATTAAGAACGCTAATTTTATAATAAGCTTTGATCTTGTTCAAAATCCCAGCTAATCATTACATGAAATGGCATCATTGTTTTAAGCCTGGGTGCATTTAGAAAGGCATATGTCAAATACAGGAGCCTCTTGAGGGTTTTGAAAATTTTAGCGAAGATGTTCGTCTAGATTTTTTACATGTTCAATATGAGACTGTGTGTATATGGTGGACACGATAAGAGGACAGTGATATTTTTAGTTCAAAACTAGCCAATGGAGAGAACTTCAAAACGAACGTATATTCGATTGTCGGGGTACAAATTTCTCGCTTTTACTACCTACCATTTCTTTAGTTTTAAATATATAGTTTAAACAACTTTGTGAAATGTAAGTTTGCTTGTGCTTTGGTTCAAGCAAAGTTATGTGCATGATTTTACCGACTTTGTGGGAAGATGGGTCACAATAAGAGGATTTACAACCGACATCACAGGAATCTACTACCTGAGGTAGTAAGCAATAAGACTTAGGCCCAAGAGGCTGTTACTTCACCTCCCCCCATAATCAAGCAAGTCTCAAGCATCATCCTGTTGAAAGAAATAAAGAAAGAAAGACTTGAACTGGTCATGGAGGCTCCACTTTTTGAATGTTATGTGTATAGTTTGGGAAGAACACTTTGAATGTATGATTGGACATGTTTCTGTAGCTACTTTCTGGGTAGGTTATGGACTTTTTCTTTTTTTTGACATTCTGCTGCGCCCGCGCCCTTTTTCAAGATAAAATGTGTTTAATGCTAGTGATGATCATATCATTTCCGATTCCAACAGCACATTACCTGGCATCCAAATATCACAAAGTCATCCGAAGAACACAAGTACATCATAAATCCATATTACTTGACACACTTCTAAAAATTCTAACAAAAAATTTGTATTCATACCTTCATTTTCTCTATCATCACTTTGTTGGCTTTATGCTCATGTAGTTGTGTTTTTTTTTTATCCTTTCCAAAATTCTCTTCGAGCTTTGTAATGTAATCCGATGTAATTTTGCCCTCTCTTATGGATCACATTAATCTTCTCCAACATTTTATTCGAATGAATAAGCTCCGGGATAACCACCATCTTTCCAAATGTGAAATCATAATATAACCAATCGAAATATTTATAATCGTTTTTATTTTAAGACCAACACCAATAAATAGTCAAGCCAAAAAATCCATTCAACTCCAAGGTTAAAGTTACTCAAAGTTTCATTACAATTCAACTCATAAGTCCACAAAAAAAGACACCAAACACTATTTCCTAACTACCACGTCGAACAATGCCGAAATCGACAACTATGATTCTTCTTATTTCACAATGTGTACAATGCCACCATCATGCCATGCCTGCATAACTGCTCATCCATGCTCAAAATCATCCAGCCACTAATCATTTCATTGCTTTCACTTTCACTCGTACTCACTAGAACAAACTTACCTTCACTTTTCCGAATGATTTACGATTTAGGGCTTCCAACTTTGACTTGGGAAAGAACCTCATTTTTTAAAGTCCGATTCAGACTTGAAATTTTATCATACATTACATTTATGATCAGCGTTCGCAACCATTAGAGTTCGCAACCATTAGAGCCACGTAGATTCATTCCCTATTTCCGTCCAGCTTTGGCAAACGAACTGTAGTGAAACGTAAGTCGATAATATTGATCGTATAAGAAAGCAATAGTGTCGAGCCACCAGATACAAACAGTCATGACAAAGACAACATTTTGTTAAGGGAACACCGTAGCAACGACCAGATAGATACTTTCTTACGGCCAGAGTGTAAACGGGGTCGTGGCCCAGGAGGGCAGTGATAATGAATTAGAAAAGGAAAAGGAAAAGAAACATGGATGCACCACGCACCACTATCCTGTTGAAATAGAATGGAAAATGACACAGAATGTAACAACATCATCCGCTACATATACTACAACACAAACATGATTAGTCATCTAATATTACAGACAGCACCAGGCCAAAGTTGTAACAATGTGACCAGACCATCTCGGTCCACCACGTGGAAGATGAGGATTTCTTTCTTATCAGGTAAATGACATCAACCAACTCCCCATGTTACACATGGGGGCCAATTCTGGCCTGATAATATGACTGAGCCCCCATGATTAACTGGTGATGCCACTGCGAGAAACCATGAGCACATACATGGCAAAAGCAAAGTGGGGAGAAGAAAGCTTGTCATTACAGAGAGAGTAATAATCTTTGAGACTTTCATCCCATAAATATATGGAGAGTGGGGTGGGGGTGGGGGAGAGAGAGAGATGAATATAAGCTTTGGAGGATAACCCAATCGATCATTTGCTTGGCAGAAGTAAATAAAGCCGACAAGAAGTTAAACGCATTCCGCAGCTTGGTCTGGCAAATGCTCCAATCTCCCTACAGAGAAATATCCAATTGAAACATAAAAAAGGGACAGAGCAACTCATTCTACAGAGATATAATAAATATTTGGAAGTAGAAGCGACTGGAAACATGGTTGAACATGTGGTCACCAGAGGGTTAGTCGCCAGTGAGTATGTACTTGGGTCGGACATATATGAATTAACATGCAACTGTGCATGCAGAGGTTATAGCAAGGTCACAAGAATCCAGCACCACTGGCATTTGAAAATGTGAACAAATACAACACCTAAAATCTGGCATTTGTCGATTCTTCGCTCATGCGAACAACTGCTCTATCAAAGACCTAGGTCACACATTCTTCATTGGAACCCCAACTAAAGGAAACTAATGCCTATCATCGCAATTATATATAAGAAGTCCGTCTATGTCGGGAGAAACAATATCTGAACTCAAGGCTTTGGTGAAGCAGATAATTGCAACAGCCAAGAAAGAGGATATACTATCAACAATGAGAAAACATAGATATAGCTCGATTTACATCGGTTAAAGAATGATTATCTTCTAATTCCTGGTTGAATATGGAAAATTATTACAGGAAAGAACACTAAACTATCAAAGTATTAGAAGAAGATACACATACATGCCTCAGTTCAATCTCCTCCTTCTGGGCGGGCGAGAATCCCCACTATCGATATCAGAGGCCCTGGAACTGACATCAGCCATTCGCCTGGAACTAGAAGTTGATAAGGATACCATGGAATCGATCTCGAAGGCAGCATCGATCTGACTCTCCGAGTTTATAACAGCTGCAATGCTCGAGAAAGACTCCCTATCATCGCCAGGAGGATGGTGCTCGCGAGTTCTCCCTGAATGAGTCTGAAGATACTCGAGTATCCTCTCAGCAGAACCGATTGCGGAAGAAAGAGATGAAACTGCATCAGTTCTGGGAGCATGAGACCTCCTAAGTAGAAGCGGGTGGAGCTGATGAGCTTCCCCCACCTCATGGGTGGCATTCCCACTCTGTGTCAGATCAACTACCTCATGTGTTGGTGGTGCACTAGAAATTTGCTCCCGACGCATACGAGCAGCTAGCAACCTATCAATTAGGGAGGCTGTTCTTGCAGCATTTTCACGAAAATCATGGGACAAATGATCGATTCTCGCAGCATTCCTCTCTGCTATTACATGAATATCATTGGTCTCCAATGACTGAACCAAGTCCCTTGTTAGGTCAAATCTACTCCTTATATGCCTAATCAATTCTTCAAATGGAACATTAAAGGCAGTTCTATGGAGGGTTTGTCTCAAGCTCTCAATTCTATGTGCCTGGGGTCGGAGAGGGATATCATCATATGTATCCTCCCCATCCTTAGGTTTGCCATTCCCACGGCCATATATAGGGGTCACATTCTTAACTGTGACCTCTCCTTTGCAAACAGGACACTCCTTCACATCCACACTGACATGCAGCCACCGGTACAAGCATGACCAACAGAACAAATGGCCACAACATGATACAACTGGGTCCTTAGCCAAATCAAAGCATATGTTACAATCAAAGAAGCTCCCATCATTCTCGTTAGCCTTCACGGCAACATCATTCCCATCGGACCCTCCATCCTCCAAATTCACGGCTATATTCTCGCAAGCTTTCTGCAACTCGTCGGTCCTTCCCTCCTGTCCTACACTACCTTCCCCAGTTTGCAACACCGCCCCCTCCCGGGTGCTCACCATAAACTCTCTCAACTCCATTGAAACATGCCTTCTCTCAGGAGAAATCGGGATCCTTCGCCATCTCCTCTGGCGTGCCCTCAGCCTAGCAACATCCCTAAGCCTGCGGTAAGGCTCCTCGATCCATTGATCCAAGTTTAAAGCCACGCTAGGCACAGATTCCACCTCGGGGTCAGGTGTAGGATGCAGATTCAGGTCAAGGTTCATTGAACTAGTATTCTCCTCAGCCATCGCGAACCGGAAGTTAAAAAAAAAAATCTTGTTCGGCAACAAATCCGCAACACCCAAGTCAGAAAAATGGCGTAGCCATCCAAACTAAGATCGACTGGCCCCTGAAAGCTCCAATTAACCGTTCATCCCGGCCACACAAACCCAAATTTAGGAATAATACCCAACAGAACAAGACCATTTGGCCTGGAAGTTCCTTCCGAACCAAATCCAACACAGGGAATCAGCTCCAAACGACAAGATCTTTACGGCTCAAACGGCTAGAGAACCACGGGGGGCAACGAAACCCTAATCAGAAACAAGGAGGATCAGGGATCTGTCCTTACAAATTGCCCCACCAAAAAATGGGGAAAATGGGGATGGGGGTCTCCCATGGAAGCCCAGTTGGAAGGGGCGGGGAGTTGGATCTGTTCCCCAAACAGAAGAGAAGGATTACTGCAGCGTAAACAGGAGAGGTTGTCCCCCTCTCCCCCTTCTGGACAGATAGACGGAAAACACACAGCAAGAGAGATAAATGATAGGAGGCAGGTAAAAGGAAATGATCATGAGCCTACACGTGTCCCCTCCAACACGAACAGATTTTAATGCGAATGATTTCGTTAGAGTTCAATTTTAATAGTTTCTTTCAATTTAATTTAAATTTTGTAAAATCTCTAGCTACTCAAAAACCTTGTCATGATCAGAATTCCTACTCGATCAGCAACTCATCATAATCACTCCCCGACCTCAACATCATACTTCGAGTCCGACCCAACCCTCGACCTCCAACGCCACTCACCCCCGACTATCATCTTACTTCGGGCACGATTCACCGCTTACCTCCAACGCCACTCACTCTCGACTTTAACCCAATTGTTGACTTATAACCCCCGACGTCCAATTAGGGTAAGCATAGGTTCCGGGTAAAATCGGGAACCGACCATAATCGGTATTATAGGGTCGGTGTTAGTATAGGTTCTCAAATAAATCGGGTAGATTTTATATTCTACATTTTTCAAAACCGGAAGTACCAAATACGGTTTCATCACCTCGGAACCATAGTATCTTTATATAATCTATATTCTCAATTTATTTAAATAATTTTTATTTTAAAAATTTAAATATCTCTTATTTATATTTAGCATCTTTTGTGCATAGTGGTATGGTGGTTGACAAGTCTCTATTTACGTACATCCAAACCTGCCATCCCCTTGCCCTCTTCACCAGGCTTTGGCCACCCACCATCCCTTGACCACTTCATCAGGTCTTGACCAATTCGCTTGAGTATTTTTTAAATTGATTAGAGTAATGCTTGACGGTTTTTTAGATTGCTTGAAGTAATGTGGTTGATTTAATGTGGAAGTGTTCCATAAGAACATGGAATCGAAACCGGTACCAGAACCAGCGACTTGGTTATTGGGTGGTTTTTTGAGCCATATGGTAGGTTCTAGGTTCCAAAAATAAAGAACCGGCCATTACAGGGTAGGTTCCAAGTTCCACGTCCGGAACTCACCCACCTTGGAACATGCTCACCCCTACGTCCAATCATCAACCCCCAGTCCCCCAGACTACCAAACGGTGACCTCAAATCCACCGTCCCCAATTTCTGGTTCTAGCATGCTCTTCTTTCATTTAAGGTATGAAATTATATATTTTTTAAGTTGATTGATGTTATTGTAGGTTCATTTCTATGTCTGTTATTTGCATATGTTTGAGTTGTTGTTGTTGTTACAGTTGTTTTGCTTTAGAAATGGAAGGATGCGATAATCTTGTTTTCCATGTTGTGGTAAATTTCACCTTATCGGCAAGGTCTGCCATGTTGGTGGTAAGACGATCAAATTTGACAATATTAACATGGATAAGATATGGTATTCACAATCAAGCGTTTAGAGATATAGTGTGCATACGAGTCTAGCATGATGTGATTCGTAAAACCAGGCAGGAGTTTAGCTAAGGGTCTGATAGAGAATTTAACATATGTGTAAGTGAGTGAGTTGGTTTTTTTGTTATTAGAGGCTAAGTGCATTGATATTATATTAAAGGAGATGAAATATATGAAGGTGATCCTAAATACAATGAGGATGATAGGGTAGAGGATGAGGACGATGAATCTGTTGAACATGTTGGTGATGATGAATTGAATGAAGTAAACATGTATAATGCAAAAGTTATGGAATATGATTATGTCGAATATGAGGTTGAACTTCTTATAGAAGATGACACTGATGATGATAGTCATTTCTAATTCCGTGGAAAAAACTTATGACCTCGATTGAGATCATAAGAGCCTGAATTTAAGGTAGTGTTAAGATTTGATACCGTATAATAATTTAAAGAGTCTATTCAAGATTATTGAATTTTAAATGGAGTAAATTTGGGTTGAGCTAGAGTTGAACCTAGAAGAATGGAAGTAGTATGTGCGGAAGGATGCCCTTGGCGAGTATATGCTAGCTGGCTATAAAGAGATTTGATGGTTGCTGTGAAGCATGTCATTTAAAGCATAGATGCAATCTCTCTTTGAAAAATAGATAAGTAACCGTGAAATGGCTCGCTCACGAGTTTATTAGAATGAACAGACCGCTTGATACTATGAGAGCGAGTGATGTCATTTTAGATTTGATGGAAAAGCATTCTGTAAATTTTCATAATTGTAATTGATCTTATGATTCACATGGATTGATATATGCTGTTGTTATTTAGCACCATTGGCGGAACATAGAAATTGAGCAAGGCATGTTAATGTCAATTAAAAAATCAATCATCGAGGACAACTGTTGAAAAAAAGTTTTTGGAGTGTTGTTAAAAACACTCATGTGGTTGCCTAGAACAAGGCATTGAACAACATGTGATTATTGTCTCCATAAGTAGCTATAGACCTTATCAAACAAGGTCCTGAACATTTTTGCAAGGTAACTTTTTCTACATCTTGATAACTTAAAAGTCAAGAACATTTGATGTGTTAGGCAGTGAAGTCAATCGGATTGTAAACCTTATGAACTCTATACGTTTTGTTTGATGTACAAGTGTATTTTGATCGGAGGAGAGTGATAAGACTAACCTATGTGAGACTTTTAACAGTTATATTGCATTAGCTAGGACAAAATATATTGTGGACATATTGGATTAGGCTAGATCTTCATTAATGGAGAGAATTACCATAAGTACCGATTATTTGAGGTTAGAGAAGATGATATTTATCTAGAAATTAGGAAGAAGATTGAGAAATTGAAAGCTAGTGATGGTTTATGGGTTCCTAAACCATCAATTGGTTAAAATTTTGAGGTTATTCGTAGGCAAGGGAAGTTTGTAGTGGATTTGCAAGCATCTACATGTTGTTGTAGGTAGGGATGGCAAAACGGGTAAACGGATCGGGCTCGTGTCCAGACACGTTAAGACACAACACGAAATACGTCGATCCAAACACGATCCTTTAAAGCTTTCGTGTTATCAAAGTAGATACAAACACGAACCGTTTTATAACGGGTAGCCATGAAATGACCCATTAGATACGAAATAATTTAATATAAACTGATATAATATTCGAATTACGTAATAATTCAACCAACAAAAAACTAAAATAAATAACTTCATCTAAATTTTCCTCAAACTAATTATAACCTTGCAAATCATGGTATCGTAACTTTGCTAGCTACTTTTGTGAAATCACCGGATAATGATCCTTTTCGGTGGAGACTAGTTTATTTTAGCCTGTTGACTCTACATCATAGCCCGAATCTAGGTTGATCACCCTTGTTGACTTGAGTAAGTTAGTTCCTAGTAGACTTGATGTAGGTTCGCCCCTTCTCGATAGATATATCGGCAGTCTACATCCCTTATTACTTTTTTGTAGACTCTTCATGGGTATATCTACCTAATAATAGGTTCATTTCCTAATGGAATTTCAATGAGCATTAAGATCTTACTATGCCCCCGCTTTATCTATTGCCTGAGATTTTTTATGTATTAACAGTGTGTGGTTTTGTATTTTTTGGTATCCGGCACGTGCGACGGGATAAGAGGAAAAGGTTATCAATGAACAACGTTGTTGATGGCAAAAAGAATAAGGTGGAGAAGAAGACCGAGAAATAACTCTGGGAGGAGGGAAGGTAGAGGAGGAGAAGTTGTTGGAGGCACAAGACAACTGTTATTGTGGTGTCCGGGTGCAGTTGGATGAACGGGAGATGGTGGAGATGTTGGCAACAAACGTGTGTGGGCTTCTCGCTATGCGAGCATCACTTCGGTGCCAGGTTACGAAGTACGAAATGTATTTACATTAGTTCTTTGGTCAGTGGGACAGAAGCCTCTGGGAAAGGGGATGAGAAGCAGGAAGCATTACATCATCCAACTGACAAGTGATCCCAGACCAATTTTGCCCTTGAGCTTGAAGGAAGGGGGTGCCATCATGTATTATAATGAAGTAGAAGACAACAAAGAGGATGATTCCATTGTAAAGGGGAAGAGGAGAAAATGAGATTAATGAGCAGCTTGCTCGGACTAGCTCCGAATCATGGCGACGACACTATGGTCACCACGACCATCTCTTTTTAGATGATCATCAGACATTAATGGACACATTTGTCTTATTCAACGGCTGTATCAAATCTCTTGTCAAGTTTCATCGACGCAGACATCTAATTCGATGGATGCATCTATCGCTTGTCTGATCTCATGACCGCATTTAATGGATGTGTCTGTATCTGTTCTATTCAACTATCAGCTTTTTTCGAACATTCTACTACTCCAACAAATCCATGGGTGTGTTCTATATCAATATTTACAAGAAGATAGTTTGCTTTAAGTTTAGAAATGTTTTTAATTGAACTAATCGAGAAACAAGGTTCTCAACATAAACTTACCCATTTTGAATCCAATCAATATTCTCCAAAATTAAATTGTTCCATTAATAATCAATCATTGGCAATTTGGTCAAACTATTTCAAATGTCAAAACTGGATTTACATATGCGCGCCTGGAAGGATTTTATTTACAAATATTCACCAAAATCGTGTTCCAATTTACAAATGTTCTTTCCAATACAAGTACGGTTACAGGTTCTACCCCCGGAACTAACCCGGAGAATCTGAAACCTAACCTAAATTTTACCCAACCCAACACAACCCAATAACCTACCCTAAATCTTACCCAACCCAATAACCTAACTTAAAATTTACCCTACCCCAAACAATTGTCCCGGTTCCTTACCTTTCTGTTCCCAGTCTCTCCCCCCTTTTCACAACAACGTCTTCATCAAACGGTTCCAGGGGTTATGGTTTCTTACGGTAAGTCAGCTCCTAATATGCTTTTTCCCTTCTTCCCCGCTTTGCCTTGTCAATTTTTATTTACAATTCTTTTTGGATTATGATTTTTTGGAGGATTTTAGGGATGGGTTAGGTTGATTGAGCCGTGGGTGATGGGAATATTTTCTTAAAAGTTCTTTTTGGCTGAACATAGCCGGTCAGGGGGTGATTCTGTGGGGTTTGGATTTTGATTTTGATGTGATTTGAGGCGTTGGCGCTTTGGATCATCTGTTTGGGTGTCTTAATCAGAATCAAAACATGAACCGCTCATAGCGCGACGCCGTTGACCGAACCAGAATTGAAACTCAGAGGGCGACGCCGCTAACGAAACCGAAACAGAACCAGAACCTGTACCATAACCGGTAGGGTAGGTTCTTGGGTGGGTTTTTGATTAATCGGGTAGGTTCTAGGTTCTAAAAATTAAGAACCGGACATTATAGGGTAGGTTCCAGGTTCCACGTCCGGAACTTGGAAACCTGGAACCTGCTCACCCCTACATATTAGCATTTCTTTTCATAAATGTGTGGAACAGATTAATACTATTTGGTCGGATCGTAGGAACTCGATGCTATTGTAAAGAAAATAGTTACAACCCACAACGAAAAGCAATCCGCTTTAAGATATAGTCTTGAGAAGGCATAAACTCGGTAAAAAATACCAATGTTGCTACAATGCTAGGTATACGTTTTCGTTATTTTCACCAAGACTGCAAAATACACGTTCTCCTCCTTAAAATGGGAAGATACATTATGTCCTCAAATTATATTGAGAAATGATCACATCACCACATTTTTTTGTTATCATCAAAATTGCACGAGGCTAACAACTCCAGTAAGAGTAGGTTCATACGAGGTCCCGAGCCTGCCCACGTAGTTTCAATTTGTTGAGACACATGCTGATGTTATCGAGGAAGATTGGTGTTCTTTACGTTAGGATGTAGAAAAGTTTTAGCAAGACTACCCCTAAATTAGTTTTTTTTTTAAGTATATTTTTGGTGTAAACATATTTTGTAGTATTCTTTTATGAATCTGTCCGACTTCTTTTTTTTCCTTTGTTTGTTATAATTTTATTATTATGTTAAAGACTGTATAGAAATAATCTCACTTGTCATATATTTTTTTTCTGGGGTCAGAGAATTGGAATGAATTCATAGAAAGAATGGACAGCAATGCCCATATACCTTTTAAGCTTCCTTGAAGGAAACCCAAATCACGAAGAATCGGTCCAAAAGAGGAAGGAAAATTCCCCCTTTTCCAGAGTCAATTGCATATACGAGTAGAGAAATTAGATGGTAGTTGGAGAGCCGGGTATTATCAGGATTCACCTTCTCCTCAAACATAAATGCAAATAAATAATATATGAAGTTGATGAAACTAAATTATTCGATTTATTTTAAATTATATCGATTTTTTTTTAATTTATTATATTATTTATATAATATCATTTTTTATATATTCCTAATCAATCGCCGGAGAAACTAAAATTGATACGGCACTGACATCATACTCCGTCGGGCTTTATTGCTAATCCCCAATTGCCGGGTGGAAAATTTAAAAATAAAAATCAATAAAAAGAAGAAAAAGGTAAACCGACAGAGATAGACGGGCACATGGCGGCGACGGAGTTACTCCTCGAGTTCCTTAGAGGGATGCTGAAGCCACTGACAGCGCGCGTTTTTTTTCGTATTATTGGCTTTTATTTGAGTGATTTTATTCCATCGGGACTGACGGGGCTCGAGCCCGCAGCTTCCGCCTTGAAAGGCCGGTGCTCGTCCTCATGGCCGTTTCCCTCTTCCGTTTCCGGGGTCTCGACCTCGAGAAGGACATGCTCTACGCCATCTTCCGGGCCTTCCTTCAGCTCTCCGTTATTGGCTTCATCCTCGACTTCATCTTCCACCAGGCCAACGGCGTCTGGATGCTACTCGCCGACCTCTTCATGGTACCCCCCACATCACACCATCCCATATATAGCTCTGTGTGTGTGGTTCAATATATCAATTCTGGATTTGATATTTAGTGTTCGCGCGCCCTTCGGCCACGCGCGCGGCGGCTCCGGCGACACGAGGATCAAAGCCCGCTCCCCGAGGCCCAATTCGGTCGGCGTCGCGACTCGAGCGTCGGACGTTGAATCCTCCCTTGGTTCCCGAACGAATCTGCAGGGCGTTTCGCCGATCGTCTCCAGTCCTTGAAGGCGTCGGTCGCCATTGTTCGGAGTCGCCACCGACTTAGTTTAAAAAATGGTGTGATTTAATTCGGAAAAATCAGAGTTTGGGTTCGGGGATTCCTATTTACTAACCTTTGTATTCTAAAACATGCGAAAAGGGTGGCGATTTGTCCAAAAATTTAACTTTTGATTGACGGGTGTTGGGCCCGATCCGGGAGTAGGCCGGACTCTTACGACGTTTTAACGGGCGTTGGATCCGAATTTAAGTTGGTTGGATTAAAACAAACATGCGACGTCAAACCTAAAGCCTAAAGAAGCGTGCAATCACAAGTAAGTATTTAGATCAAAAGGGCGGGGAGGAGCGGTGATTGCGGGCCTATACACTTGGGCCTGCAATCCGTTACAAGTGGGCTTAAAAAAAATTCGGGGAGGCCCGCACCTCCCCTTTGTACCTTTGATTGAGGTTGGGGCCGCTTTAAGCCTTCAAGCCCGCGGTTTTTTAGGCCGGGGTAGATCCACGCGGTTTGATACACGCGCCTTCGAGTTAATCTTCGAAATTGTGGGGTTGACCTTCCGAGATTAATAACTCGATGTACATGTGAAGAAAAATAAAGAAGTGGTCAGAAAGTTCTAATTTAAATCGAAAGCAATGATTAGGACTTAATGTGGTAAGAGCGATACTTACGGGGCGTTGTGAGCCCGTTGATGTCCATCGTCCGCGCCGTCGGAGGATCGCATTCATTGATAGTGAATTCCTCGGTGTTTACATGCAAAGTAGAGGAAGATGGCATGTGTCGATCAAATTTGAATAAAATTCGAATCGAATTAGTAAGACATGTCTTATCGTATGAATCGGTTGAGTGGGATTGTGGTTCTTCGAGATGTCCACGCTTCCGTCGTGTTTTTCATGGAAAACAAGACACAAAGATAATGGAAGTTAGCAACTTATACTAATTCAAGCGAATTACTTTAAACACGGATCAAGACGTTTAATCAGTAAAAATCATACGAACTAAGTTTAATGCGGGTGATACTTAAATGAAAATTGGGACAAATAATAATAAATAATAAAAGAGAATCACTTACCTGGGAAGCTTCGTGACTTCCCTCTTTAATAAAAGAAAGTTCAATTGAAAAAAAGGGGGGTTTGATGAGCTTCGACCTGGGGCTTCACTCGTGAGCTGGGGAGGGCAAGCTTCCAGTGCCTCCTAGTCGCTGCCTTGCTGGACGTCGTGACGGAGGAAGTGAGACCCCCATCGCTTAGGGCGCCAAGAGGACGGGTCTGCCGCGGCTGAGTCCAGGAGAGGAGAGAGCTGCAGGGACGTCGGCTGGCGGCCTTCCTTGTGTTGGGTGCGGCTGCGAGTCTCAAGGACGCCGGGGAAGGTGGATGCGTCACCGGAGATGAAGGCTGCAAACGTGGGAGGAGCTGTTGTGGAATCCGAGTCGGTTGGAGCTTGCCGAAGTCGTCGTCGATCAAAGAGCAAGGGGGAACCCGTTTGGGGCGCCGCGACTGTGAAGGTCTTGCTCCTGAGGACGCCGGAGAGAGCGTGGTCGCCGTTTTAAGTTCTGGGGACGCCCGGGGAAGGTGGGCTTTCCGTTACCAGATCTGGGCTCGAAGAGGGGAAGCTTCGTCGGTGAGGAAGTCTGCTGCGTCGCCTCTCACTGATTGCTGAGTCGATAGTGGGAAGGTCACTTTGGGACGCTTGCTGCCATCGGGGTTAGAGTCTTTGAGCATGGCGCAAAGGCTGGTTGCTGGATTTTGGGAGGTCGTTGAAGTTGTTGAGCCGCTCCCCCGTCGATTGCTGGACCGGTTGTGAGGATAGGCGAAGACGTGTTGCTGCTGTTGGTTCGCTGCTTCAGGGGAGGACGCGATCGCCGTTGCGGGAAGCCAGGGACATCAGAGGGACAGGCTTGTTGCGGCTGCTAGTTTGAGGTCTCATGACTTGGGGGTGCGATCAGAGAAAGGAGCGACTGTGGAGCTTGCTGACTTCGGGAGCGGCTGAGTCAGGAAGGTTGAGAGACTGTATCAGGGGCGTTTACTGATGAAGAGACCTTGGTTCGTCTGAGGTCTACTGAGGGGTGCGGCTGCAGGGCTGGTTCGCTACTGCATCTGTTGGTCGGGAAGAACAGGGGTCGGTCGCAGGGGAGGACTAGTGCGGTTGTGGTGCGCTGATTCGTCGCCGCTGGAATGCTGATTCACGGCTACGGAGGACTGGTTCACTGGTGCAAGGCTGATTCGCGGCTGCGGAAGGCTTGAGGATCGCCGTCTTCAGAGCGTATACCTTGGTCAGGGATGTTGAAGGATTGTGGTAATGGAGATCACCGACGAGGCAAGAAGACTGAAGCCTTGAAGGGGAGGGGCTGTGGGATTTTTTAGAAGAGAAGTTTGCTCTCTGGAGAATCCTCTCCGCCTCAGGAAGATCATTTTTCTCAAAAATGAAGGCTCCCCCCCCCCTCTTTTGTTCATTCCTCCTCCGTTCTTGACTATCTGGTTAGTCTTCTTCCTCTCCTTGCAACTCTCTTCCCAATCATCTAATCCCGTCCGAATCCCTTCCCTTCATTTGGTTGGTTTCTAACTGATATTTAGTTAGGGGGGCTCAAACTGTTAGGGGACAAGATCTCCTCTGGACATCATCGAAATCGCCCTTGCAGAGGCTAAGGATTCGGGGGGGGGGGCTTCTGCCTGTTGTGTAACCATCAGAGAGGGAGAGATCGTCCTGGTGAGATCTTGTCGGGGAAATACAAAAATGATTTTGGGCTTAGTGGGAAGCACCTCAACAGGCTTGGCCTTAGTGGTTGGTCCAGATGGGCTAGAGGTAATCACTATTCTGGATTTGAGAATACCAATCTTACCAGGGCCGACGGGGACAGTTCTAATACCGCCAATCTTGTAGACGTCTTGAAGGGGAGAGGTTTGTCTGAGGGCTTCTTGGG
Source organism: Melastoma dodecandrum (assembly GCA_029817715.1). Classification (NCBI taxonomy): domain Eukaryota; kingdom Viridiplantae; phylum Streptophyta; class Magnoliopsida; order Myrtales; family Melastomataceae; genus Melastoma; species Melastoma dodecandrum. Next base: position 126,322 of record JARUPY010000249.1, read on the forward strand.
CTCCTTTGAACCCAGAAGTATTCATCTTATTGCAGCAGCGAATCGTTTGCCTAACTTCAAGGGTGAAAGCCAGAAGTGCATGCTCACGGGTCTGTCCATCCTTGGAGATACCAGCTTCGAAATCACCAGTGGTGGAGTCAATGATAAGGACAACACTTCTTGATGAAATTGAGATGTCCGGGGGCATCGATGACTGTGCAGTAGTACTCGGTGGCCTCGAATTTCCACAGGGCAATATCAATGGTGATACCACCCACGCACTCGGCCTTAAGCTTGTCAAGCACGCAGGTATAATTGAAAGACCCCTTGTTTATCTCAGTAGCATCTTTCTCGAAACTCTCGATAACACGCTTGTCTATACCACCAAGCTTGTAGATCAAGTGTCCAATGGTAGTTGACTCTCTCGATGAACAGGTAAAACGTGACGGAAAAATCAAGGTTCTTCTCCAAGTTAACGAGAAGCAGCAGTGGGAGGATGAAAGTGTCCGCGTGAGACTTTGGCCTCTACCCGTTCATCCATGTCAAGTTTTGAAGGGTTCTGATGCCAGATGGGAAGGTTCCCGTGAAATTGTTCTCTATGATGTCAATTATTCCTTAATTATTGGCATTTGATAGCGAAGCTAGGGTGGGACTTGCACTGATTATTGGTAAAAACGATCTCCTGGAGGTTGGACCACCATCAGCCCCGTTGGCCTCATAGAAGCATAACCTTGCCGTGCATGTCGTTGTCCGAAAGATTAATCTTCTCATGTAGCAAAAGGTTGCAGAAAGACAGAGGGATCACAACGGTGATCAATCCGCTCCAGCTTGCCAAATTTTGTCTAATCGCATGAATTGAGTTATATCTCGGACTGGCCATAATAATATTTGAGGTATTACATTTAGTTATGTGACTCTGCTGGGGTGATGCAGGTATGCATCGCGGGTCACATAGCGGGTCAGCGCGCGAAGCATGTCCCCCAGGGAAAGTAAATAGCTGGGATTTCGATCCTTACGGGGACAGCCGTGACAATGGCTCTGCTCCTGTTGCTCAGGGTCTTCCCCTTCTCTCCACGGTACAGCATCTCCGTCGCCGGGATGATGGTAGGGAACTTTTTGACAGTCACCGGGGTCACCATGATAAACTAGGTAGAGACGGCGTTGGCCATGGGGGATAACCCAAAACAAGTAACCATAAGCCACACGAAGAGGGCACTGGTGGGTCGGCGGACAGGCCAGCGATTTGGGGGTTTAGGGTTGGGTGGCCGATTTTGAAGTGTACTTAATTTGGGAGTTGGGTGGCCGATTTTGGGCCTAATTGGAAAGAATTTATTTTATTGGGGACTAATTATGATATTCTATCAAATGGTGATCTCGTGGCAACGGGGCGACTAAAGGCGTTAGTATCATACCAATACCATGTTAACTTACGTTTGTCGGACGACTGACGGAGGATGGATAAGAAGTAATGGAGTATGTTTACGATATATGGAGATATTATATAAACGATAAGATAAATCGAAAAAAATCGGTATAGTTTAGGATAAATCGGATAATTTGACCTACTATTTATTCCATGTATTTGTTCGAGCAGTATGTATTAAAAAAAAAGGGATAGAGACATAAATCCAATCCAAGGAGTGAGTTTGGTGTAAAAATGTCACGCTGCTGGAAGCGGCTACGGTCACACCCACGAGCAATTCCCGTATCATACAAAATTTTTATATTTTTAGTAATAGAATACTAAAAAATATCTTTAATTAGTAAAAGTTTAGTAACGGGCTCGTTGGCTTAGTATAAGTTTAGTACCAATGTATAGGCTTTTATTAAATTATGCTAATAGATCGGTAAAATGTACAAAAGTATGTCTAGTAATTTACTAAATTTAACTTGTAAAGTCTTGGTACATTTTACTAAGCATTTACGAGAAGTTTAGAAAATATTTACTAAAGTTTTTAGTAATTCGTTAGTAAATTACTAAATAATAAAGTGACTTAGTAAAAAGTCCATGAGCTTGGTAAATTGTCTCACGCATGAACAATAATGGGCTTAGTACATTTTACTAACAAATTACTAATAGGTTTAGTACTATTTTACTAAAGCCTTAATAAATCGTTAGTAAATTACTAAATAGTAACGTGACTTAGTAAAATGCTTGTGCGCTTAGTAAAAGCCCATACATTGGTACTAAGCTTTTACTAAACCCAAGGGTCTGTTACCAAACATTTCGAAGCTATTTACTAAAAGATGACATTGTTTAGTACTATATTATCAAAAAAGAGCAAATTTTAGTAAAGGCCGTGAAATCACCCGTGGGAGGGACGATAGCGGCTTCCGACTAGAATCGTGTATTTTCGCTGTCATCTTGCAAGACTGATTAAATAAATATAGATTAAATTGTTGGACAGCAGAAATCTTTTCATGTATTATATGCAAAGGCTAACCGTTTCCAAGCATCAGTTTATATTGAAATTTGAATATAATTTTTGTGGAGAAAGTAAAAAAAAAAGAGCAAAATAAACGAATGAAAATCTTTTCTACTCGGGAAATTGAAATATTGAACGTTTGAATGTGCCGGAATGCAATGCGACGTTTATATTGAAATATTGAAATTACCATTTCTTCATACAACCATTTTCTCAATTCAAACAATCTTAAGGTGCACCCTCCCATCCGTACATGGGATATTGTGAGTGATCTTACCACTGCTAGGACAAAGCTATTATACTTGGCTATTTTTTTTACTTTAAATAATATAAACCACCAAACTGTCCAATTATTTAATTCCATCGTTTCCTTTTCAAAAAATTACAAATGTATCAGTAAATTGTCAAAGTATAAAATTTTATTTATAATATAAGTCGTCGTATTTTAATTATATATAAAATATGGTGTATGTTTGCTGCCTTTCCTTTTAGATTTTATTTTAGTCGGCCAACCCTTCCTCGCTTTTACTTAAAGAGTCGGTTCAGCCCAAGCCCAAAACCTCCCGGGCCCTTTTATTTTATCGATTATCTGTATTCAATCTTACATATGATAAAATAAATATAATGGATCTAATTAAGGGTTTCACACGTTTATATTGCATCACTGAGATTTTATAATTTTTTATTAGTTAAATATTTTTTAAAAAATTTATTGAATTGTAGCATCTCACCATCTTTATCCTTAAAAATCCCTTTCACTTTTTACTTTTTGTTTTTTTTTTTCTCTCCTTCAATGGCTGGGTAACTAAAACACAATCACACCATCTTAGATGGTCTCTATAAATCCGTTTCATCATCAGACATCTTCTTCTCCTCTCCTTTCCTACCCCCAACCTCTTGCATCCTCGCCTGTCTTTCCATTCCCCGGTCAAATCCCCACACGCAAATATTACGCATCTCTTTCTTCTTAGCTTTTTGTGATAAGCCAACACACAGCGGAAACCTTCGAGCGTCCCTCCCGCCTCCCACCGCCGTTCCTTCGGCTCTGTCGGAAAACTATGAGGATAAGGAAGAGACCAGTCCCCCTCCCCTTCTCGTCTGTCTCACCTGTCCCCTTGTCAGATCCCCTCTTCCTCACCTGGGGAGACCTCCCTCCAGTGCAATCCACCACCAACTCCTCCTCCTCCTCCACCTCCCCCGCCAACGTTTGTGATCTGCCACCGAAAGAGGAGGTCACTGCCTATCACTTCCCGATAACCAAAGTTTAGCTTTCGTTTACTTTAATTTCAACTTTGCTATTCCTCCCCACCACCCGGTCCTTTTATTTCTGCACCAACCCAACCCCCGTTTTGGTCTGCTTGCCTTGATCAGTAGCTTCTTCTTTAGAGACTGATGACAATTTGTAGAGTTGCTCCTGATTAAAAATAAAAGATCCCCAAATCCGATGATTTTTTTATCATAATCGTTATTATAATCATTCGTTTGTTTTAGGAGTCGAGAGATGATGGGAAGGCAATCCCCAGTGATGGAGGTGGAGTCCAAGTCGCCTCCGGTGACGATAACCATTCCAGGTAAAGAAAAAAAAAAGGGGATTTATTCAAAATAATAATAATCATCATCATCGTAGAATACAATACAATACAAATCTGATTGTTATTGTCTTTCTTAAGATTCAATTCAAACATATAACTATCCCCAATTTGGTCTTTGGGATTTGAGTGCAATGTCCAACACAATCTCATCTTTTCCCTCATCAAGTTGGACCCATGAGACTTCGCAGTTGCACCTCTTGTTTTCTCTTCTTCCCATCTGTCCAGTTGAATGTAATGGTTTGATCCGTTGATAGTGAGTTCAATGTTCTTGTAGAGCTCCTGTTGATGTGGGAAAATCTACTTGCGGGTCATCGCCCTTGGCAGGTTCCACCTCCCTCCCTCATGGAGGTACGAATTAAGCGAACCATATCGCATGAACTACCACTCCTGTGATGGCCACCAGCTTGTTTGTCGATGTTGGGTCTTTGATCACAGTGTGATGCTTTGTTACAGAATTAAGTTGACTTACACTAACCGGCTTTGTCAAATCGATAGGTCGTAACGTATATGACATTATTGGGGGCTAAGCAAAGTCCATTTTTTGATCTTATGCGCAATTTGAGAACATATGTTTTTATCAAAAATAAGTTCATTGAGTTCATTTAATGAGCTGAGATTAATAGATTTTCTCGCGATATTCTCCTGGCGTGAATATGAAGAATGATATCGTATGCGTGTGGATTTGAATTTTCGGTATCCAGCACGTGCGACGGGACAGAAGAAGAAAAGGTTATCATCGAACAGTGATGCTGGTGGCAAGAAGAATAGGATGGCTTCTTCTCGAGGTAATAACTCCAGGAAGAGGGGAGGTAGAGGAGGAGAAGTTGTTGGAGGCACTGTCATGGAAGGGTCCGGGTGCAGCCGGGTGAACGGGAGAGGGTGGAGATGTGGCAAAGAAACGCGTGTGGGTTTCTCACTATGCGAGCATCATCTGAGCAGTGCAAGGCTACGAAGCACCAAAAGTGTCCGCAGCCGTTCTACGGTGGTCATTGGGACAGAAGCCTTGGGGAAAGGGGATGAGAAGCAGGAGGCAGTGCATCATCCAACTGGCAGTGATCCCAAATCAATGTTGCCAAAGTGCTTGAAGGAAGGGAGTACCATCTCGCATGATAGTGAAACAGAAGATGATAGCAAGGAGGAGGATTCTGCATTAAAGAGGAAGAGGAAAATGAGATCGATGAGCAGCTTGCTCGGACAAGTTGCTTATCACGGCGACAATGCCCATAACCACAACCGTCTCCTGTAGTAGAAGGAAGTAGTTTTATAAACATAATAGTTGGAATGGTGCAGTACTTTCATGACGAGTATTCGCAGTCTCTTCCGTAGTCCTTGGAGTTGTGTATTTGGAGATTAATTCATGCAACCGGAGCGAACAGCGCAGCTCAGCCTAGTGTTATTATCTATGCATTAGAAAACTCGGTTTGCAATGAATGATACATAAATAGCTTTTGCTGATATGAACATAAAAGAAGAGGAGGAGGGACGATGCCGAAGAAGGAAACAAATCTCCACACAAGTGGTAAGCACAGGAGCAATTAATTGAAACAAATCTGTTATCCTGATGCATTTGTTTTCTTATGTACCGGGCTGTAATTTCGAAAATCGAATGGGCCCCTTGTTCCTTGCTTGTTGGGCCATTTGGTCTTTGTCTTTGCGTTTGCTTGAATCTTTACTTGGGCTTTGTTACTTGTTTATGTTTACTTAGGTTTTCCTATCCCATTCATTGAATATGATTATGATTGGACTCGCTAACATTCCACACGATGATGTCAGCTCCAATGCATAAATGGATTTGAAGTGAGTGTGTGCGCGCCACGATTTATTAAATTTATGATAAAATTTCATAGATTGCTTATGTTATATATGCTTATGATGGACATTAACATCTAGATCAACGACAAATATATTTCAAGGCGAATTATTATACTTGGAGTGCTCGAGTTTTGGGGTTCACTCAACATGTTATTGATCATTTTATTTATTGGACGAGTGTAATTTATCTCCGACTCGAGACATTCAAATTATCTTCCTTTAATAAAAAAATATTCAAAATATTCTATTATATAGAATACTACATATTAAGTGTCAAATTATTATATTAATCTTAAGGTTTCAAAATAACATTACTCTAACCTAATGTTCGACCCTTACTTCCAATATTGCTTCTGTTAGTCGAGACGACTAAAGATGTCCTAAATAGCACAAACGCAGCATCCTACCGACAACTAACATCGTTTAAAGGACATCAAATCCAATTTCAACCCTCTAAATTATCAATTATATCATATGGTCATTTTTTCTCGTAATATTTCAAAAATATCTTCTTGCAATCTAACAGAGTTTCCCATTATGAACGAGGAAATTTATATGATAGAAACAAAGGGTTTGCATGATTAAATTTTCAGGAGGATTTATTCCTTAAAGAGAACTTCTCAAATATATAATGTATGCAGTTACATTTTCTTAATCACGAGAGCTTTATTTACAAGCTTTTACCATTTTATATGTAATGTTCGTTATTAACATTCACTTTAAGAAAGAGATCTTATTTTTCATTAATATTTATTTATCTCTTTGCCGTTGTCCCTATGGGGATACAATCCCGGATATATGGATGCACTCCGCCGCCTTGGTGCAACAACTCTAGCAAACCCCATACCCGTACCCACAACAACGGTGTCACATCCTCTACCATCATTACCTCCTCCTCCTCCTCCAACACCGCCACCTCCACATTCTCAATTATTGACCTCGGCCATGTCACCTCTTTCTCCGCCCCATCCTTGTCCACCATCGTGCCCTCCTCCGCCTCTGCCTTTTCTTCTTCCAACTCCTCCTTCGTAATGATAAACCTCGGCCACGTCTCCTTTGCCCGGATGCCCTCCTCCTCCACCCCAGCTGTCACGTCCTCCTCCTTCCCAGCCACCTCCGTCATATGGTCGATCTCGGCCACCCGACCACCATCACCACGTCCTCCTTTATGGTGACATTCATACACCACTTCTTTCACTCGGGCTATAAAATCATCACCTTTTTGTTCGGCTATTCAAAACACGAGCTTATAATATTACATAAGTTTTCTCACCATTACGGATACTACATTGGCATAAATGATATCAACGGCACTTGCAATATCACTAGCATACTTGATGTCTTCCACAGTCTTACCACTCTCGGGCTGCTGCTTCTAAGTCATAACCACTATAAATTGACCCTAATACGAAATTGAACAAGCCAAAAAGAGGAAAACAATATAAATTACCATGCATGCACTCCAGAAACTCGAAAGTACTTATCAATACCCCTCTTTTGGTCCTTCGAATGTTTCTTGTCCACGAACGAGACAAGGGCCACGACGAAGAGAACTACCAGGCACTGTCTTGATATTCAACTCCAATAGGAAGAACAAATATTGTGTGCACTGGGATAAAAAAAAAAGACTGCAATGGGTGTGAGTTACTTGTAACAATTCTTAAGCAGATTAAAGCAACCCCAATTAGGAACAACATCATACTAGTTGTTGATAGTCGTAACAAGTAAACATTTTAAGGAAGGTCTTGGCTAAATGATAGGTACAAGAAGAACGTGAGAATTAAGTTACGGTGTTACCTACAAGATGTGACAGCATGTATGCACATCCCACTTCTTTCTTATTACAATTGAATATGTTTATTAGCACGTTAAAATATTATTTACTAGTTCAAAGTATGGACACGTGCATGAGTTTCTATTAAAATATAAACAAGACATGGTATTATTTATATTTTCATATTAGGGAAATATGAACATATTAATGACTTCCGAACCTGAGGTTACATAAATATATTTTTGAAACATTCATATAAATAAAACAAAATGTTCAAAATAAAGGACATAATTTGATCAATTGCCCGAATTGGAATTGCACCGGATGTCTTTTAAACGACATTAGTGGCCAGCATGATGTAACGCCTGTGTCACACGGGACGTCGTTAGTCACCTCGATTAATGAAGTTTATTTGGGTTTATAGAAAGAAATTTTTAAAGCATTTGAATAAATCAGAAAAAAATGATAAAAATACAAAACATAATTTATAATTTGACAGTTATTCTCTGTGTGAAGTAAAATCAATCTTTAATCAAACTTTGAGCATGTCTATTGAAAAAGAGTCACGATGATTGTATTGAGTTAAAAGATAAGCCACGGCTTTCTTAGATTAGTAAGTTGACGTCACTACCACTTGTTGGTGATATTATTGATTTTTAATGCACGACCGTGAAGGAATGTTTATCATTGAAGTTAAGATATATTATATATCATAAATCATGTAAAATAATTAATTCAATGATGACACATATGCATTGAGCTAATCACAATGTTATTGTGATGAATAGATTGAATTATACAGTAATCGATTGAAATTAATTTTCTTTCATGGTCATTATTTTATTACTTTATGTGATTAAATGCAATTTTTGTACGAATATCTTAGTATGTATATAGATTTATACGACCTTCGTACATAGAACCTAGAAAGTAAGTTGATACATTCATTCTTTATTTAATTATAATAAATATTAAAATTAAAAAATATAAATTTCAAAATTAGAAATACCCGAACTATTAATTTTCTCAGGTAAAATACGTCTTTAAATTTAAAGCGGTCCATTACACGTGCTAATTAGAGAAGAAAAGCAGATTGGATTCGTGGGTATTTATTTATATGTAGATACTCCGAAATAAATTGCCATTCCCTGAGTTGCAGAATTCTGACTAAACCTCTGTCTGCTCAATTTTAATTCCTCACCGCCACACACTGATGATTAAATTAGTTGGCGCCACAGCAGCGGTACGAAATAAAATGACAGCTCACACACAAGGAAGCTCCTGCAAAAGAAAGTTAGAAAGGAGTTTGGGCCGCAATATTCGCAAAAGGGTGACACGTCCCCTCCCTGCAGCTTTGATTCCTCGGATACCCCCTGCGCCCTCTGCCTTATGCAGATTTGATTTTTCCAGCAATCTCCTCCCACAAATCCCAAGAATAAGAGGACGTACGGCCCGGACAAAGGCAAGGAACGACAACCCCATAATGAACCCCGGCAGAATGGAGAGGTGATTCTCTCGGGGGATTTGTACTAAGAAAGGTGGAGCAGCCTTGAGGCAAAAACGAAAAAGGAGACATGTTAGAAATTTATGATTTGGACTTTCATGAATTATTTATTTTTATTTTACTTTTATTAAAATATATTTTTATAAAACAGACCTGTGATATAAGATAGTGTATGAAATTTCACTAAAGTATCGTGATCATTAAAGTTGATGAGATATGCGTATTTCGTTTGTTTAATGTGGTTTACGGCTGGGTGTATGTTATTTTATAACCTATTGTCCATTGATGAATAAGAAATAGGCTACGGTATATTACGGCTAAATCTCTTCTCCTGTCCTTCAAACTATTATTTAACTAAAAGACGAAACTGATATTTCATAAAGGGAAATCCTTTGTTAGGTTTCTTATTTATGCCGCTCAGGTTTCTCTCTTAATAATATGGGTACGTTTTTTTTTCCGTTAATCTTTCTCGGTGACCGTAAACCCGCGTAATCGTTCACTTCTTCTGCTGTTTACTTTTGTTTGTTGTTTCTGTATTTGTGTGAATTCCTCACGGAGTCAGTTTAGAGTGACGGAGGAGAGAACAGAAACGGGGTGCTCCTCCTCCTCCTTATGCAAGCATCTTCATTTTCCTCCCAGCCTTTCCTTTGGCCCCACCTTCTTCTTCTTCGTCTCTTCCTCTTCTTCCCCCTCGCTCGTTTCTTCCTCTTCCCAGCCACCCTCCCGAATTCCTTGTCCCTTCTTCTTCTTCTTCTTCTTCTTCTTCTTCTTCTTCTTCTTCTTCTTCTTCTTCTTCTGTCTCTACTCATCAGACATGGACTGGGGAACGTTTTCAGGTGTGATGCAAGGCATGGACGTCGTATCGATGAGGACCCCCTCACCCTTCATTTATTATGTCTTCTGCTTGTATGTATAACGCATGGATAAGGTGTCGCATGGACATACTTATGATACCGACGCTAATCCCTATCCGACACCTGCATTATACGTAGTTTGGCGTGTTTAAATTTATTTAAGCATAATAAATTTAACTACTGACAACCATCTGTTTATTTTGCTTTTACTTGCAATCAAGGACACTAGAGGGACACGGTTTATGCGCACAAATGGAGGATTTGCGAGCAGTGGATCGATCATAGTGGGCACATAGACCCCGTGAGTATCGATTCCATAATGTAATTTTAATTAAAAGAGTTTTCTGACCTTGTTTTGGTTTTAATTGTACGAACTTGGGAGTTCAAGGATTTAATTGTATGACGGACCAGCGATCATGGAAGGTGTGTGTATTATAACTATTGATATCTGTATGTATGTGACAGAGTCGTGAGTCCAAATACATATGCCTACGATCATCATCATTCCTTGTCTACTATGATCTTAATACTTCGATGTATGTGATCTTGTATCATCACCTCACGTTATTTCGGTTCTAATGGTTGGATGGGTACAAGGTCCATAAAATGAATCTAGTTTTGACACTAGTAGCCACTACATATACGAAAACTTAATAAATCGAAAAACCACTATCGAATGGGTTTAAGGCCCATAAAATGAAATTGTTTTTTACTGTTAAGACTAAGTCGATGGTAACTCCGTTGAAGATTTTCAAAGTAAGACGAACATATTTTCGACATGGATGACAGCTTTGAATAGTGAGCGAACGGTCATCACTCCTCCAAGCTGGCACATTTAATCGCTTGCTGAAAGGCAAGCGACACTTTTCACATGGTCGACTTATACTTCGGAGAGATTGTTTTCCTACATGGAGTACCATCCACCAAAGCTAGATCAAGACGTGAAGTTTTTGAGCTACTTCTGAAAAACGTTATGACACAAGTTTGGGACCAAGTTGCTTCTCCGCACCACTTGTCATTCATAGACGGACGACCAGATCGAGGTTGTTATTCGAATCATGGAAACAGAATTGCTAGTGTCAAAGAAAAGCCAACCTCAGGTGCCATGAGAAGATGAATCGAGGACAAAGGGAACGATCATCAGCCTAACAACGTAGTGTAGATCCACCAGCAGAAGGAAAGAATTCAAGACCAATGTAAGAACCAATTGATGCCTCAGACTAAAAGACCATACTGTGTGCATGAGCAGGTTAACAACAATGCTTACAATATTGAATTGCCCGGTGAGTTTGTACTCTCCACAACTTTCAACGTGCAAGACCTTAGGTTGTACGAAGAGGATGACGAGTTTGAAGATTTGAAGGCCGATCTCTTTCAACAAGGAGAGAATGATGCTAAGTAGATTGCAAAAAAACTAGTGACATCATTATTGAACAGAGGATGGGACTCAAGAAATCATAGTCAAGTTGTACTCAAGTAAGTTGCTTAAGAAATTAAGAAGTTTGAGGGCGTAAAATGTAATTACGTTTTGATGTGAGGTTTGAATTTGGGTGATGTAAGATGAACTTTAGAAAGTGTCAGTACGAGCTTCAGTGGCACTATATAGATCAGACAAAACGATGATACCTGAGATTACATAGTAATTTGTTTTAGAACATGTCATTCATTTTTTCAAATAACCAACTTGAAACACATGCAACAAACATACTATACTACATGATTTACAAAAATTTTCATACCCAAAACTGTCACTATTATACCTAGAACTACCATCTAAATTAACTATATTAAAGCCATGCTTTAAGCGGAACCACATATATTAGATGTATTATGCTTTGTGATCAACATTACATCGACATGCATCAGTATATACCTCATTTGAACAGCTAGTCTCTCCAAGTACATACAGTTGTCGGGGTTGCTCCTGCTGCAAACACATATGAACGTGTTAAATCTCTACTAACACAACTATCTAGATGATTGCTTTTTGTCGTAAAGGGATTTCTTAAATAACCATATCATGTTTTCATCACCGAATGAATTAAATTCCTCACATTGATTCATGTACATCTGCTCCAAAATCACCATGGCGAAAGGAGAGACTGTCTTCGTGTCTTGTTGTTCAAGCCACACAGGCCGTTCATGGCTTAGCTCTCTAGCGAGACAACGTTTTGTTATACGAATATCTCGTGCGCACAATAAGATGTTTGAAAGTGTTTTTAAATTTCCACTAAATTTACGATTGCATAACGAATTACCAATTTTGTTCCAACATAGCGTTAGTCACGAAGATATTTCACCAAATAGGTTCAAAAGTTTTAAAATTACTGGACAAAATGTCCTTAACTCGGTATTTGAGAGACAGATTCTCTTCCTTAAGGTAATTAGTGTTTCAAGCACCGAGTTTGCCCGAATAAATTGATAAAATCGATGTTCGAAACATCGATTTTAACCTCTGAGAAGGAAATCGGTGTTTCAAACACCGATTTTGCCTAAAAAATTGAAAAAATCGGTACCGAGTTTAACATCCAATAAGGAAATCGTGTTTTCAAACACTTATTTCTCCAACTTTTTAAGTCAAATTCGGTATTTAAAATGTCAATTTTCTTTTAAGTAAGAACTGGTATTTCAAAGAACCACCTCTCGGGAATCTCGTGGATTACGTTGGTTTGTTCGTACAACACAATACAAGAAAAAGGAGGACATTTTCCAGAGGTTGGAAATGGATGGCGTGTCCAAATCACGGGGGGAGTCGAAGCACGTGCGTCCACTTCTCGCCATGTAAAAAAGCATTGCCATCCTGTAATATACATATGTATTTTTTTCGTTTTCTCTTATTTTTTTTCTCCGGTAGTTGCACATTAATTGCTCCTCCCCTCCCCACTTCTTAATTATCATCTATAAAATTGAAGTATTATTTAATTTTTAGATAATTTAACTCTTTATCGTTGACAAAAAGTATTTTTCCGAATCAAACCCATTAATGAGTGGAAGACTGTTTTATATTTTTACATAATTTTTGTTTATTCCTAGTATTTTTTGTTCAAGCTGTATATATTTCTAGAAACGGGGACGAAAGACAAAAGTCCAAACCCACCTAAAAAATAAATAAAACCACGCCTTAAATAATTTACGTGTTTTTAAGAACCACGCCTTATTCTAAATCATCTGCTAACTTAAGAACTAAGTATTGTGTTGTCGCAGGACATTCTTTGTGTAAATAGTGGTCAGAACTAAACCTTAGTGTACCAACAAAGGAGTCGGGAACCACCACGCAATCGGTACCACAAAAAAAAAAAAAAAAGAAAGCTTGAGTCCTACTAATCTTCATTTATATGTAATGCATTTAAGTTTCAGAAAAATGTTTTTGTATAAGGTGTAAATATAAGGATATTGTAGCAGAAGCCTATTACGGATGAAGTCTGGACGAGACGAGCGAAAAACACATCGAGCGAAAGCTAATGATCGAAGCGCACCAAAGAGATTTGGAGGCCTAAAGATATATTAATTAAGAAAAGGTTGAAAAACTCGAGAAATCGTGTAAAATAATATTTCCTTTTTGCTTAGGTTTAAATATTATAGATAAGCTTTTTTTTCTACTTGATAAAACACAACAATTCAACATACAACATGTCACACACTACATAGATAGATAGTAATTCTTAATCAAGCTCTCTTGTTTTCTTCTGTTCATTTCCACTGATGACACCACCGATGATGAGAAACTCGTGTAGGAATCTAGTATTTAATTTTAGGCGTGTATGTCCGTACATATGCCCAATTGTAATGAGAAGGGACGGTGTCAAATCTCTACGAAGCCGGAGGAAATGAAGGAGAATTAATGTTCCTAAGTTTCTCTTCGCCCCTTTTATCGAAGTCTGTTTTTCTTTTATTTTTAATCTTTTTCTTTTCTCCGAGAAAGAAAGAGCAACACACCCAGTAAAAAGCCCAAATAGTTAAGACGAAGATCAATCGCATCTACACTACAAACTCTTTTTTTTTTTTTTAATAATCTACATGAATCCGATTCGTCATCGGACCCTTCCCCTCTTCCCCCTTCCCCTCTTGTTATTACATCCACTTCTGTCCCTCCCTCCCTCTTACACCGAATTATATGTCAAATATTTTATTTATTGTCTTTTTGTGTTCCGAAAACCCGAAAAAAAAAAGCTTTGAACTTTCCTCCTCTCCGATTATTCCCTCCGCTCGCTCGACCACTTCGCCCCCCACCCCCACCCAACACTTGTCCGATAGCGATGAGAATAAGGAAGAGACCGGTTCCCCTACCCTTTTCCTCCCTCTCGCCGGTCCCCCTCTCAGATCCACTCTTCCTCAGCCTCGACGATCCCCACCTCCCCCCGGTCCTGGTGCAACTCCCCCTCCTCCGTGCCGCCAAGCCCCACCCTCAATCCATCGATTCGCAAGACCCTCGATCTATTCTCAACGATCCCAATCAGCTGCCAAAGGAGGCGCTCGCTGCCGATTGCTTCCCGGTAAGCAAGCTCAATTTTCTTTTACATAAATAAACCAAGAAAAAGGCAAACACAAGATTTGGGTCCAATTTCTTTTGTTTGATTATTTGGTGTTGGGTGTACCAATTTAATCAACGACTAATCACGATTAATCGCGGTATTAGATTTACTATCAGATCCCCAAATATGATTGCGATTATTCATCTGATTTAGGAGTTGAGAGATGGGAAGGCAGTGGCTGGAGATGGAGGAGTCGCCTCCGGTCATCATACTCATCCCAGGTATAAGAAAATATGTAGGATTTATTAAAAAAGAATTAATAATCATCATCATAACAAACAGAACTAATCGTTTTTGTTATACTCAAGATTCAATTCATACGAACAAATCTTCCCAATTTGTAATATGGGGCTGAGGATTTCTGTGAGAGAGTGCAAGTCCAACAACCTTTTGTCATGGATTTCGTTCACTTTTTTTTTTTTATGAAATGAATATGTAATTAGTAGATAGTTATATTATAGGGTGCACGTTAGCATGGGAGGGGATATACATTATTTTTTATGTTTTGGTCCCCTCCCAATCAACCAACATTTTATCTTCAACTTGAACCAGACCCCAGTTTCTTTTGGCGTCCCATCACAGAATTCGCAATTGCACTCCTCTTCATCCTCAATTCCCATTTAGTTTTAGTGGTTGGGGTTGATCTGTTAAAGATTACTCGTGTCGTCGCAGAGTTGATCCGGACAATGCTGAGAATCCCACATCCGGGTCGTCGCGCCCAGCGGTTTCCGCCTCTCTCTCCTATGAAGGTAAGAGAAAAAAATGGACGATGTCGGATGGATTTGCACCGTTGCTATGCCGTCAATTTGTTTTGCGATGTGTTATTGTGCCACAGGCATTACTTGGGATAGACTGGTGCAAAGCTATCTTGTAATTTATATTAAATTACTGCAGCTAGTGGTAAACATGGTGGTTTGATGCATCATGTTTAGTTAAGAACATAGATCGTACAAGAATAACTTCATTAATGCAATCTTAATGAGGTGCAACAGGTCAATTTTCTTGCAGGATTGTGTTCTCGTGTGACAATGAAGAATGATATCATATGTGAGTAGCCTTTTTTTTTCTTTTTGGTTGTTTTGCAGAAAATAAGATATCGCTTAAGAAGAGAAGGTTATCATCTAGCGGTGATGCTTATGATGATGAGAATAAGATGAAATTGAAGACTAAGGCCGCTTCTCTGGGGAATAACAGTGGGAGGAGGAAAGGTAGAGGAGTAGGTGTTGATGGCAGTGGCGGAACAAGTATGGAGGGATCAAGGTGTAGTCGGGTGAATGGGAGAGGATGGAGGTGCGGCCAACAAACATTGGTGGGGTATTCGCTATGTGAGCATCACTTGGGGAAAGGAAGACTACGAAGCATGATGAATGTACGCAGCCGTTTCACGATCGGTGCAACAGAAGCCTCAGTGAAAGGGCATGAGAAACTGGAGCCCATGGATCAGCCAACTGGCGCTGATCCTGAACGGTCATTACCCCCAGGCCTGGAGGAACGGAGTAGTGTCGGGTACGTTAGTAATGAAAAAGATGATGACGACGACGAGGATGATAATTCCGTGACAAACAGGAAGAAGAAAGCAAGATCAATGAGCAGTTTGCTCGGACAAGATCTGAATCACAACGACAATGCTGGTGCCTCCGTGGTGACTTCCCAAGTCGAAGGAAGATGTTTATAACTATACAGTTTGTGAAAAATACTGCAAAAATACATATTTCACTACAATTTTGTTGATAAAAATTCCCATGAAATTTCAAACTTAAATATTTTACTAAACAAGTTTGCTTCCTTGATTATGATGTATAGGTATCTCACCTTTTGTGTGTATAAGGAATAAACTAAACTTTTCTGGACCCAACAGAACTTATGTTTAAGTGTCTAACTTCATATTTAGTGAAATTCATAAATTTAAAAAAATGAAATAAAAACTAGGTATAATTCAAGAATTCAACACCAAACTGATCTTTTATCATTTCACTATATGTAGCATCTTCCACTAATACATTGTATTAGCTACTTTGTATATATGTAACGTCATTGAAATCATATGAATCAATCCCTTAACTGCACCTTAGCTATCATACGATGAAAACCAGCTGAGTTTGAATCTACAATTTCCTGAACTTCAACATCAGTAGCGGCGTTAGTTCCCAAACTGTCGGCTTTATTTCAAGGGATGTTCCCAATGCTAAAGCCAAGTAGTCCCCCTTTGAGAAGGAGCAGCCCGAAGGTTGGCTGTGGAACTTGTGGCGGCTGCATCTGTAGAGTCACAGTCCAAGTAGCCTGGCTTGTTGCACATGTCAGTGCATAGGTCGAATGAAGATGACGCTTGATGAGACCGCCATGGCAAGAGAACCCGCACTCCATGCTTTTTCTTTGTAAGACCCCATGATGTGGATCTCGCATGCCCAACAGTCTCTTATATATTCTTTTAATTTTTTTTTTTAATTTTAACTAAAGCTTTTTCCCAAAACGAAATCTAACAACAAGATAGTGTTTGAAATTTCACGTACATTTATGTGATCACTTCAGTTGTTATCAATGATCCGATTAGGCACAAAGAAATACACCCTAACGTTGTTAACTGAGATCTAAGGGCGGGATAAATACCCAAAAAATGACAACAAAACAAAACAACAATGTCACTAAACTTGTCGTGAAATCCCGTCATCTCAATTATTTAATCCTTCTATTCTGATATATCACTTACAGACATCACAAAGACAATATTTCAGCCAATTTTGGTCTTAAACATAAGAGAAGATACTATTATGGATTCTATGTGGAATTAATTCTACGGTCACAAATACGAAGAAGCTTCTTTTCTGATCATCATTGAACATCATATGCAGCTTGGGACGATCAAAGCATCATTCAAGTATGTACAACATAAGATATCATCAAGTAATGGCTTCCGTGTGAGTTATTTGAAACCGCAAAGCTTTACCACGCCATCCTTTTGGTCATCGAATAGTCATAATCAATCAGGTAGACACGAGCTGATACCCGTTTATTGAGGTAGGTTCTCCCATGATCTCTCTTTATCCCCATGTTAATCAGAATATATAGCTACTAGAATTTCGGTTATAACGCGACCAAGGGTACCACAACATAAACTGTAGCAGAAATATAGATTCGTCCTCCTAATGATACCAACCAACAACAGGAACTATAAAGATCACAATCGATTTTTAAATTATAAAAATCCTCTGAAAAAAACTACGAGAACGTAGACCATCGGAAATATCCCCCCGTAAGATGGGTATTTACACTATAGTAGTTGAACTAAGTTCTATGCATCCATAATCTCAATCTCAACTATTATAAAGCTAACCATTATTACACAGGAATGGATAACAATGACATAAAATAGAAGCAAAAGTTCCTTCTTGAAGAACACCCTGAAGACAAGGAATCAAACGACAATATATCTCACAACCCTCGAATACGACGAGTCCATTGTGAAGATCAATGGAATGGACTTCTAGGATTGTCACCAACAGAAGAAGACGAGAGAATGAAAGAAGAATTGATCAATGGAAGAACTCAATCGAATCCCTCATTCATATGTCAAATGTACAGAGCAACGGGAAGAAAAAGAAGTATTTACAAAATCAAGCCTCGTTGTATTGGCATTCTCATCTCCTATTTATACATTCCCGCCCATTGTAACCACTAACAAATTTCTATTTCAGTGGAATTCTTTTCCCACTCTCCTTTTCTTCTTCTCTTCTGTCCACCAATCTTCATCATTCAACATCCTAAAATACAACACAGGACAATCCATCCCCTTTACAATATTGCTTGTACTCAAGCTGTTCTCAAAATCCATTCCCCTTCGACCATCCATTCCCCTTATAATATAGCTTGTCCTCAAGCTATTCGCCCCAAAATCCATTCCTCAAGCTATTCGCCCCAAAATGCTGAAAATAATCCCAACACCCCCTTATTACTCCAAATCAAGAAATCGCTTGATAATATCAGCATATGATTTCCAAGTAGCATCAGTAACATCCCCATTGGACCAGTGTATGAGGACATATACAATAGCTTCATGCCCTTACTTGACGACTCTTCTATCCAATATTGTTATAGGACGAGCTGTCAATTGATGCTTATTATCCACTTCTTGTACAGAACATACCACTGGCGGAGTACCTTAATGTTTTTTCAATAAAGACACATGGAATACAAGGTGAAGCTTTGCTTCTTGTTGCAATTACAGCTTGTATGCTACAGGTCCTATCCTGGCAAGAATGGGGAAAGGTCCAAAATACCGTGGAGATATTTTATCAGAAGCTCTGTAAGCTATAGTCTTTTGGCGATAAGGTTGTATATTCACATATACTAAATCCCCATCCGCAAATTCTTTATCAACTCGTCCCTTATCGGACTGATTCTTGATTTTGTCATGTGCTCATTTAAGGTGGAACTTAAGCATCTTCAAACACTCTTCCCGTGCTATTAAAATTCTGTCAATGGCTTCTACAGTACTGTCTCCCCCTCAATATGGTAAATGGACTGCCGGTGATTGACCATAAACAATCTCATAAGGGTAGACTTGCAGAGGAATGATATGTTGTATTATCACAGCACTCCGCTAAAGGAATCCATTGAGCCCACTCTCTCGACCTTGCTATTTTCATACATCTCAAATAATTCTCCAAGCACTTGTTTACCGCCTCTGATTGCCCATTAGTTTGAGGATGATAACTAGCGGACATTAAAAGATCAACTTGCTGCAACCGAAATAATTCCTTACAAAACAGACTAGTGAAAACCTTATCTATGTTATACACAATAGTACGAAGCATGCCATGGAGTTGAAAATTTGATCTAGAAAGAGTCGTGCTACAGAGACTATTGTAAATGGGTGGCTGAGCAGAATAAAATGAGCATATTTACTGAGCCTATCCACCACGACTAGTATAGTATCTTTACCTTTTGGTTTAGGTAAGCCATCAATAAAATCAATTGAAATGTCTGTCCAAATGGCTTCTGGAATCGGTAAGGGCCGTATAAATAAGTAGGCTTTTTGTAATAGTAGTTTGCATTGCTGGCAGATTCCACAGCTTATTTTAAGTATGGAGGGATCAAGGTGTAGTCGGGTGAATGGGAGAGGATGGAGGTGCGGCCAACAAACATTGTGGGGTAAATCGCTATGTGAGCATCACTTGGGGAAAGGAAGGACAACGAAGCATGATGAATGTACGCAGCCGTTTTCACGATCGGTGCAACAGAAGCCTCGAGTTGAAAGGGCATGAGAAACTGGAGCCCATGGATCAGCCAACTGGCGATGAACCTGAACGGTCATTACCCCCAGGCCTGGAGGAACGGAGTAATGTCGGGTACGTTTAGTAATGAAAAAGATGATGACGACGACGAGGATGATAATTCCGTGACAAACAGGAAGAAGAAAGCAAGGATCGATGAGCAGTTTGCTCGGACAAGATATAATCACAACGACAATGCTGGTGCCTCCGTGGTGACTTCCCAAGTCGAAGGAACATGTTTATAACTATACAGTTTGTGAAAAATACTGCAAAAATACATATTTCACTACAATTTTGTTGATAAAAATTCCCATGAAATTTTCATAACGTAAATATTTTACTAAACAAGTTTGCTTCCTTGATTATGATGTATAGGTATCTCACCTTTTGTGTGTATAAGGAATAAACTAAACTTTTCTGGACCCAAACAGAACTTATGTTTAAGTATCTAGACTTCATATTTAGTGAAATTCATAAATTTAAAAAAATGAAATAAAAACTAGGTATAATTCAAGAATTCAACACCAAACTGATCTTTTATCATTTCACAATATGTAGCATCTTCCACTAATACTTTGTATTAGCCACTTTGTATATATGTAACGTCATTGAAATCAGAATAATCAATCCCTTAACTGCCACCTTAGCTATCATAACGATGAAGACCAGCTGAGTTTGAATCTACAATTTTCCTGAACTTCAACATCAGTAGCGGCGTTAGTTCCCAAATTGTCGGCTTTATTTCAAGGATGTTCCCAATTCTAAAGCCAAGTAGTCCCCCACTGAGAAGGAGCAGCCCGAAGGTTGGTTTGTGGAACTTGTGGCGGCTGCATCTGTAGAGTCACAGTCCAAGTAGCCTGGCTTGTTGCACATGCCAGTGCATAGGTCGAATGAAGATGACGCTTGATGAGACCGCCATGGCAAGAGAACCCGCACTCCATGCTTTTTGTTTGTAAGACCCCATGATGTGGATCTCGCATGCCAAACAGTCCTCTTCATACATACATCCCGTATATTATTATTATAAATTTTCCCCCCCTTCCCCATTTTACTCAATTCTTTGTTAAATTTTTGTTTGATTTTAACTAAAGCTTTTGTCCCAAAACGAAAATCTAACAACATGATAGTGTTTGAAATTTCACGTAACATTTATGTGATCACTCAGTGTATTATCAATGATCTCTATTAGCACCAAAGAAATACACCCTAAACGTTGTTAGAGTATCAAAGGGCGAGGATAAATACAAACAATAAATGACAACAAAACAAAACCGAACAATTTCACTAAAACTTGTCGTGGAAATCCCGTCGATCGTCAATTATTTAAATCCTTCTATTTCTGATATATCCACTTAACAGGACATCACAAAGACAATATTTCAGCCAAATTTTGGTCTTAAACATAGAGAGAAAGATACTATTATGGAATAGTCTATGTGGAATTAAATTCTAACGGTCCACAAATATTGGAAGAATGCTGCTTTTTCTGATCATCATTTGAACATCACATGCAGCTTGGGAACGATCGAACAGCATCATTCAAGTATGTACAACATGAGCAGATAACATCAAGTAATGGCGTCCATGTGTGAGTTATTATGAAACGCAAAGCGTTACCACGCATCCTTTTTGGTCCATCCAATAGTCCAAAATCAATCACGATAGGCACGAGCTGATACCCGTTGATTGAGGTAGGTTCTCCCATGATCTCTCT
Source organism: Melastoma dodecandrum (assembly GCA_029817715.1). Lineage (NCBI taxonomy): Eukaryota > Viridiplantae > Streptophyta > Magnoliopsida > Myrtales > Melastomataceae > Melastoma > Melastoma dodecandrum. Next base: position 147,779 of record JARUPY010000249.1, read on the forward strand.
CATCCCATAGTTCGAGTTCAAGCATATATAGCTACTAGAATTTGGTGTTGTAACGCGAACATGGGTACCACAACAATAAATTGTGAGCATGAAATATAGAATTCCGTCTCCTAATTGATACCAACCAACAACAGAACTATTAAAGATCGCAATCTGATTTTTAAATTTAATAAAAATCCTCTGAAAAACTACGAGAACTGGAGTCCATCTAAAGTATCCTCCGTAAGATGGGTATTTTTTTTACACTATAGTAGTTGAATCTAAGTTTTCTATGCATCCATAAATCCCAATCTCAACATATTATAAAGCTAACCATTTATTAACACAGGAATTGGATAACAATGTACATAAAATAGAAGCAAAAGTTCCGTCTTGAAGAACACCCTGAAGACAATGAATCAAACGACAATATATCTCACAACCCTCGAATACGACGAGTCCCCATTGTGAAGAATCAATGGAATGGACTTCTAGGATTGTCACCAACAGAAGGAGACGAGAGAATGAAAGAATGAATATGATTCAATGGAAGAACTCAATCGAATCCCTCATATCATGGATGTCAAATTGTACAGAGCTTACAGGAAGAAAAAGAAGTATTTACAAAATCAAGCCTCGTTTTGTATTGGCATTCTCATTCTCCTATTTATACATTTCCCCGCCCGATTGGTAACCACTAACAAATTTCTAAATTCAGTGGAATTCTTTTCCCACTCACCTTTTTCTTCTTCTCTTCTGTCCCACCAATCTTCATCAATCCAACCTCCTAAAATACAACAACAGGACAATCCATCCCGTTTTTTTTTTTCTTTTTAATGGGTGAGGGTTTTTTTTCTTTTTTTTTTTTGTTTTTTATTTTTTTTTTTTTTGTTTTTTTTGTGTGGTTTTTCTTTTTTTTGGGGGGGGGGGGGGGGGGGGGGGGGGTTATTTTTTTTTTTTTTTTTTTTTTTTATTTTTTTTTTACAATATTCTTTGTCCTCAAGGCTGTTCTCAAAATCCATTCCCCCTTCGACCATCCATTCCCCTTATAATATAGCTTTGTCCGTCAAGCTATTCGCCCCAAAATCCATTTCCGCAAGCTATTTCCCCAAAATGCTGCGAACAAATAATCCCAACACCCCCTTATTACTCCAAATCAAGAAATCGCTTGATATATAGTCAGCATACGATTTCCCAAGTAGCATCATTAACATCCCCATTGGACCCAGTGTATGAGGACATATACAATAGCCTTCATGCCCTTACTTGACGACTCTTCTATCACGATATTGTTTATCGGGGTCGAGCTGTTCAATTGGATGCTTTTAATCCACTTCTGGTACATAACATTACACTGGCGGATACCTTAATGTTTTTTATCAATAAAGAACACGATGGAATACAAGGGTGAAAGCTTTGCTTCATGTTGCAATTACAGCTTTGTATGCTAACAGGTCCAATCCTGGCAAGAATGGGGAAAGGCCCAAAATACCGTGGGAGAATATTTTATCAGAAGCTCTGTAAGCTATAGTCTTTTGCGATAAGGTTGTATTATTCACATATACTAAATCCCCATCCGCAAAATTCCTTTAACAACTCCGTCCCTTATCGGACTGATTCGTTGAATATTTTTTCATGTGCTCATTTAATGGTGGAACTTAATCATCTTCAAACACTGTTCCTTGTGGCTATTAAACTTTCTGTCCAATGGCTTTCTACAGTGACTGTCCTCCCCCCTACATATGCTAAATGGACCTGCTGGTGAATGACCCATAAACAATCTACATAAAGGGGTAGA